>JASPKZ010009065.1:72500-119386 GCA_030220185.1 Diploptera punctata
TGCAACAATGGATTAAACCAATAAATACAACCCACCAGCCAGAAACACCCTAATCCAAATCCAACCGATTTCGGCCGCAATCTTAAGTTTATTAAATTCACTCCACTCTAAGGTTTTCCGGTGGTTTCCCTTAGCGCAGAGACAAATGTCGAAGTGACCCTTGATCCACCAAGTAAATTACAGAATTCTCGCCGGGTGAGGGAACGAAATCAATCAGAAAACAAGCCGCCTGCAGGAGTTCTCCGAGCAAACTGCCGCCAACCCAACAATAGTATAGTCGGCTCGGTCATTTAGTTTGCAAGCGCTTTGCTTTGTAGTTAGCTAGGTCTATTTTGCACGCATAAGTATTTAGCATATAAAGCAGTGTTGTCACGTTTTATTCATTAGAATAAATTTTAACCAACTAAGATACTGCAAAAGACAAAAGTTGCAACGCTGTTAAGGGTAGCCATGAGTGATACTTGAAACTCCGAAACTAATAGAGATATTTCTTTCAATTTTTTACCACAGATGTCTACCTCTATGAATAACATTTATGATAAATTTCAAAGAGAGATGAACAGACAGGTGAATGGAGAAGACAACATAACAGTGAACTACATGGTCTTTATAGGAAGCCAGATATATTAAGAACAGTTAAGTCTCGTAGACTGCGATGGGAAGGACATGTGGCACGAATTGTGAATGGAAGATGTGTATGGAAGCTTCTTGTACGAAAACCAGAGGGAAAATGCCCAGTTGATAGACCAAGAATGAGGTGGGAGAATAACATTAACTATGATTTGGGGAAGTAGATTGTACATGGAATGATTGGAAAACATTAGCTTAGGATATATGGAGAGCTTATGTCCGTTGCGGCCATGAACCTACAGGTTCAATAGTTCCAGTGAGTTAGTTAGTTCGTTATGCAATGTAGACTACAAATTATAAAACATTTTTAAAAATATGAAGAAATAAAATGTAGTATACATTTACATATAGTAGGAAATTTGTCCTTGGGATAGTAGGATGTTGGATCCTACTTTCATAGATAATCGGCACTTAATGCCAGCCGGGTTGCCAACCCTGCGTGACGGCCGCCTTTACCCCCAGAACAAGCGTCTCGTACTCATTTCCATTAGAGTCTGAGTCGATCCCATGGCCATTGTGTCGCCAGAAGGTTTGATTTAGTTTAAAAATCCCGATCTCACCAGAATTCGAACCCTCGACCTTCCAGCTTAACCAACTAAGCTATGGCGTGCCCCATATATATATATATATATATATATATATATATATATATATATATATGACTGTAGAAAAATGTTATTTTGGAAAATTTCGTGCAGATTCTTTTTCGTTCTTTAATTTACAATGTTTTTTTTTTAACTATAACCCAACCAAGTGAATAGAAACGCTTACCTTCAAAGTAGCACGCCTCCTATTTGAAGTGGATATAACCATCAACATATGCTGCTAGAATGAATTGATTTTAATGCAGTGTTAGGACTATTATTATAGTTTGGTAAAGTTGTTTGGTTACATGGTCATCCATACGCCACTGGGTGCATGCTTTAAAAAATAGTTGAATGCCAATGTTCCAAACGTATTTTATCTTATTTATATCGAACGCTAATAGCTCGTTAGCCGGCAAATACCTCCATCATACACGTATCAAGGCATCTGAAGAGCAATAAATCTTTATATTGGAACTAGGCGGTACAGCGTGAAGATGTTTGTACGTACTTTTTATGTAACGTAAAGATCTATACACTATATCTACCTATACACCAATTCATGCATTCCGATTAAACCGTTAAATTGTGCTGACATGTTTTCAACTGCAAGCATTAGATGCACTTTTAAATAATTTTCTTAATTTTTTTAGCCTTGTTTCCTAAGGGGAAAATAGTATGTGGCCGTCCGATAGTTTATGTGATCAAATCAGCTACTACAGGATTCATTTGGATTAATAAGTTTGAACATTCTCGTTTGAATTATCGATTTCAGTTCAAGAAAAACGAATCATTTTAATTACTATTGTGTTATTTTAGCCCTTTCAGCCACAATTTTAACCTTCCTTTAAAAACATAAATCCCGCGCCATAACCGAGTGGTTAAGGCAAGAAACCTTGGCGCAGAGCTACAGGACTTGCGCTGGTTCGAGTCTCCATGGGGGAAGAAATTTTCTCATTGAATTTCGGTTAGTATTGGACCGGTGCCCACTCAGCATCGTGAGGCATTTGGGTAGCTACAATAAATAGCGAACCCAGGTTGAGAAGACCTACTATAATGGCTGGTGGGAACCGATATGCTGGCCACATGTCACCCCTACACTGGCTAGATGATATCCACACATGTGGATGTGAGGCCAGCAGCCGGATAGTACGTCAAGGACCTTCTAGGCCTGTCGCGCTAGGAGTTTTTTAAAAGAAAACATAAAAATAATATTCACTGTACTTAACAAAAAGACTCTTCAGAATGAGTACTTCAGGTATTTGTAGTTAGATAAATTTTGGGATTTTTGTTCTTAGATGAGATTTTCCATGTACAGAAATAAAATCAGTTCATAGTTAATAAATTTGCCATTTTTCTCGAAGTTAACATAGCATTTCAATTAAATTAATTGAAATGGACAAACTTCATGGCACATATAATTGCATAGAAACCTTTAATTTAAGTAACTGGAAAAAATATTTTTGATGTTGATATCACTGAATTCAGTCTGTAGTCCTCGTTCACAGACAGGTGCTTCAAAGACAAAGTGGTGCGACATATGTATGTGGCTTATTGTTTTTTATTATATATATATATATATATATTACTTTTAGAACAGTTGTTTTACGATGCCTAAAGAACGGACAACAGTAAAACAATATGTAAAACTGACCAATTTCGTGAAAGAATTTGGTACAGAAACATTCTCAAGTGACGGTTCAATATTGTTTTGCAAAGTGTGTAAAATTTCAGTGAATTGCGCGAAGAAGTGCCATGTTTCGCAGCACGTAGACACTGCAAAACATAAGAATGCTCTTGTAAAAAAAGGCAAAACAAATTCCAAAATCATCATCTACAACCAGGAGATTGGATGGACCGACAAAATTGGCTATTAGGAATCGGACGATGGCAAAGGCATTAATCAACCGATCTATCTATCTATCTGTCTATGATATTTTCGCATATTATTGATAGCAAATGTTTACATTCTTTACATAAGGCTGTACAAATTTATGTTGTAGTCTATTTTTTGCAAGAGCCTATTTTGATATTTAGTGCCTTTTAGCCTGCCTATTTTGAATTTTTTAACTGCCCAATCCGGACTCTAGTTTATATGCCTATAATATGTTCTGTTACGAACTGAGGAATGTTAGCAACCAGGCATGTCAGTTGTGTATCGTTCAGCGGATGAAAAGATGATATCTAGATATGTATTGTTGAACTGTTTTATAACATAAGATAGCTAAGAAGATCTACACACCATAAATTGTGAGACAGAGTAATAAAAATTAAAACAAAGGTTTTTATTAATGTCATCCATGCCTGAGGTGACGTCACTGATATTGCTATAAGACTCTATAATTCCAACGCAAATTTATTACGCGGCGTCGTGATTACATCTGATTTAATGGCTGATTTATGTGAGCGCGGCACTGTGGCTCAGAGGGGAGAGGGGCACAGCAGGAATCTACGATTTTAATACTAAACTCTAATTCACACATATAAATATTTCATGCTGACTTTAAACGTACTTTCTAGTCGCAATTAAATCACTTATTACATTTAAAACATTCTTCTGCCAAAGGTATTTCCCCAGGTGCTAGCGTTTGAGATTCATATTCGAAAGATTCCGAGATCAAATACCAGTACCTGATAGCTTGACTGAAACCAGCCAAAAGTCGATGGATTTTCATCATCAGCAGCATCAAGGATTAGACCTTAAGGTCTGTTCCGTTCTCATGCTAGAAGTGGTCTGTCCATCTTTTACTGGGTCTCCAACATTTCTTCGTCCTAGTGGTTTGTAATGAAAATGCGTGCTATTATGCATTACAGAGACTCTTTAGGTCCCAACTCCTTTCAAAAAATGTTAAACTGATAAAATATAAAACTATTATTCAACCAGTTATATTATATGGATGCAAAACATGGACTCGTACTTTAAGGGAGGGAAAGGAGATTACCAGTATTTGAGAATAAAGTACTCAGGAAAACTTTTGGACCAAAGAGAGATGATCAGACAGGTAAATGGAGAAGACTAGTTAACGGTGAACTACATGGTATTTATAGGAAGCCAGATATAATGAGAACAGTTAAGTCTCGTAGAATGCGATGGGCAGGACATTTGGTACGAGTGAGGAATGAAAGACGTGAATGGAAGCTTCTTGTAGGAAAACCAGAGGGAAAACGCCCAGTTGGTAAACCTAAAATGAGGTGGGAGAATAACATTATCTATGATTTGAGGGAAGTAGATTATACAGGGGGATGATTGAAAAACATTAGCTCAAGATAGGGATGTATGGAGTGCTTGTGCCCGCGCGCAGCCATGAACCTACGGGTTCGATAGTGCCAGTGAGTTAGTTAGTGGTTTGTAATGGAGAATCTGTTTCGGAATTCTATTTTTTTCCATTATATCGATGTGGTCCATCCATTCATCTCTATGGATGGATTTTAAGAGCTTAAAATATCTTGAGAACGGCTTCTTTCAGAAAAGAATAAATCTCAAATTTACCGCAAGTAAACTGTCTAAAGTTCATTGCTGTAGTCCAGTGGTAAATGTCATTGTTACTCCCTCTATTTCATGCAGTGTTTAGTGCACAAATAACGTTACACTATAAAAAAAAACAGAACTTTTGAAGAAGCGAGTTCAGTATATATATATATATATGATATGAAAAGAAAAAAGAATGCTTGAGTCGGGATTTGAACTCGAGTCTCTAAAGTCTGTACCTTTAGCGCTCTAACCAACTGAGCTACCCAAGAATTCCAAGACAAACATACAATTTTCTTATACATGTAGTATTCTCAATTCACACAAGAGGTAGCGGAAATATCATTCAACTGCCATCTAGCGGCAACGTAACAGTTAAGCAAATTATTAAAGAGAATATTTACTTTATAGCAGTAACGCTTGTATATATAGATATTATAAATATATTTTTATAATATATTTATAATATCTATATATATATATATATATATTATGGGTGTGCAAGAGGATCCGGACATCATAGACATTATAGAAAAGAAAATATTACAGTGGCATGGCAATGTCAAAAGAATGACAGAGCAAAGATTGCCTAGAATTGTTATGGAATGGATCCCAATGGAAAGGAGGAAGAGAGGAAGACCGAAGAAAACTTGGATGGAAGGGGTACAAGCGGCTATGAATATGAGGATTGGAGGAAGGTCAATGGATGAGCAGAGAGGAATGACGTTTGGTTTCCGGAATACCTTGACGGCTACCATGATACCGGTTGATGATATATATATATATATATGTACTATTTTGCCCGATTTAATATGGAATGGTCCTTAAATGTTTTACAGATTAATATTTTATCATCTCCATCGTGATTGACTTTACAAACCGGGTCGAGTCACAGGGTGGATTTCTCAACCGAACTGTAAACTACGACCACAGTTTCCCAATTGTTTATTGTTTTCATAACAGCTATAAAAATAACTGAAAATTAGCAGAAAGTGTTATGAAACCATAGACATGATTCAGACACTCGGATTTTGTAATTAACGGCCACAGATTTTCAGTTCTTATAGTTGTTATGGAAACCATAAAAAATCGGAAAACAGCGGTAGTGGTTTAGACTACCACCCATTGTCTCCCTAAGAACTCTCCTCCAGACTTCTCTATTCCAGGAGGCGACTGTCCACCAATTTCGAATTTTAAGTCATTTTGAAGTCTTCCAAAACTTCATTCATCCACCTAGCTTCAGGTATTCCAACTTTTCTTAGTATCAAATCGTTTGCCTTTTTCCTGGCAATTGTTCACCATGATTTGTTTAGTCCAGCTTGGTTGTCTTTGGGCTTCTCAACGGTTAGTTTTTTACGAGGTGGAATTATCAGTCCCACGCCCAACCTGGAGGATCAGGGATCCATACTGAAGCCGAGAGGACACAGTTTTCAGACGCCAAGCACTTGACCCTATCCTTTCCCAATAAGGATAGGATTTGCTGGTAGCACTGCCAGATAAACTGACAGCTAAAGCATTCTTGGATTTTAACAGTAATATGTACTCGACATAGATAAAATTCCCAAAGCCAGCAACCAGCTCTTTACCCTCCTCCTTTATCCGGGCTTGGGACCGGCACTAAATGGCACAAGTACCCTGCGGAGGTGGAGTTAGTTTTATAATTCAGTAGTTATAATAATAATAATAATAATAATAATAATAATAATAATAATAATAATAATAACTATTATTGAATAATAATAATAACTATTATTGAATAATAATAATAATAACTATTATTGAATAATAATAATAACTATTATTGAATAATAATAATAACTATTATTGAATAATAATAATAACTATTATTGAATAATAATAATAATATTAACTATTATTGAATAATTAATAATAATAATAATAATAATAAAACTACGGGTTTCATAGTGCCAGTGAGTTAATAATAATAACAATACTACGCAAAGTACTTAGAGGTGTTTCCTTTGAGCCCAAATTTCTTTCATTCTTTTGCTATGAGCTTGTATTATTATTATTATTATTATTATTATTATTATTATTATTATTATATATTATTATTATTATTAACTCACTGGCACTATCAAACCCGTAGGTTCATGGTCGTGCGGACATAAGCTCTCCATAATACATCCCTATCCGGGCTAATGTTTTCCAATCATTCCCTGTATAATCTACTTCCCTCAAATCAAAGTTAATGTTATTCTCCCACCTCATTCTTTTTCATAATTAGGAAGAGGATTTGTATGTTCTAAAAGTTAAGATAGCAACATATTATAGTGATAAAATTAATTTAGTAAGTCTTTATATCCAATCAACTGATTTTTTTATAACATAACTTACAAAAAGGTTCTTAATAATTTTTGTGTGGAATCTAGCAATATTACATTATATTACACGTTACTTTTAAATTATAAACAAATAGTGTTCTATTTACATTATTTATTTTTTTAATTTAAAAGTAAGACGTAAAATGTAAATGTAATATTGCTAGATCCCACACAAAAATTATTGTGAAACTGTTTTGTAAGTTATATTATTTAAAAAAATCAGTTGATTGGATATAAAGACTTATTAAATTAATTTTATCGCTATACTATGTTGCAATCTTAACTTTTAGAACATAAAAATCAGCTTCCTAGTCATAATAATAATAAAATTGTATTGTAAGCCTATGTTTTTCCTTTACAGAGATTTAGGCGTTCTCCCCCTACAGGGAAGAATTTGAACCATACTAATTTAGTTACACTTGTTTTCGTATAGATGTCATTTTGAGTGGCCCGTGGTCAGCGTTCCGCCTCATACTGACATCTAGGAAACGAAGTTTAGTACTAGGACGGGAAAATTCGGTAAATTTTGCTTAGAGGCCTTTTCATTCAGGCTTAAGGATTTTTTACGAGCCTGAAAATCTTCAGACTCGGGACCCACGGCTTAAAGTCCTTCCCGGAGGACTTGCTCCTTGGATTTATCCGTCCTAAAAAATCCATCAACCACGGCCTGGTTTGAACCCGCGACCCTCGGGACCAGAGGCAAGAGCATAACCACTAGTCCACCGCGGCTGAATAATAATAATAATAATAATAATAATAATAATACATTTTTATTCGTAAAAGAATTCCTTTGGCTATTGAGAAACATACGGCTTCGTACATGAAGTGAACATTTTTTTCTAATGTGACAAGTTTCTTGGCCATAAAGTAAAATGTTAAAATATATACATTTTGACAGATGCCGTCGTCCTCAACTGTGTTAAAAACTATTTAAAATTATTAATTAAATAAAAATAAAACGTAGTTTTATTTGATTTTCATATTTATTATATAATTCAGTGACAGCTGTTTCGGTTCACTGTACCTTCTTATGACATGTTAACAAATAATTTGTTAATTATATAATAAATATGAAAATCAAATAAAACTACGTTTTATTTTTATTTAATTAATAAATATGGATTTCCATCAAGTAAATATACCAACTCAATTGATTATTTAAAATTAGTTACTAATTTTAAATAGTTTTTAACACAGTTGAGGGCGACGATATCTCCGAAAAGGTATATAGGCCTATATTTTAACATTCTACTTCATGATTGCTACCTCAACGGGATTTAGTATGAAATTTGTTGGTATTCATTCTTGGTACTCACTGCGAGAATCCCGGGAATTCTACCGGTACACCAGACTCTAGTGGCCGCTCTCTCCCTTTCAGCCGTTCTCGGTTACGAGAGAAAGCGGGAGTAACAAATTGACTGCTGCTGCTGCTGATGGTGACGGCGACTTGGCACCGTCCAATGCTCTGCATACTGTTACCCACTGGGTAATCATGGCAGTCAAATTCCTTTGTGGCTATCGATATAGGGTTGTGGTTCATTTAACCGTAGCCTAATGGTAGTAAGATGGTTTATTTTTTCATGAGTCTATGCATTGAGATGATAAATTGTGGATATATCCACATAGTATTATGGCTTCAAGTTGCCCTGAATTAGTGCAATATTGCCACCATTTGATTCTATAAATTGACCGCTTGTACTCAGAACTCTGTTCAGAGGGGTGTAGTTTCAAGTGTGTGTAAAAATATGCTGCGGAGATGAACATTTTTGTTGAGTAATATGCTGAATTACAAGATATTGACGTAATTGTTTATACGTTTATTTTCAATATAATATTTCATTAATGCGTGTTATGCAGGTTGTGTGACAGTAACGCCCACTCATAACCAGATGCGAGTCCTTCACATAACTAATCTTTGACCTGTTTGTGATTAATATTAGCATCTCGTCACAGTCCGTGACAATTTATGGACGTTTCGTGACTTCAAGGTGTCCAATTAATCCCAAGGATCTAGCGGAAATACTTTAATCATGGTGCAATAAATAACTCTAGATACATTATTTCACAACATATTAAGATCTATGCAGTGACATTTTTAAATCTCGCTAAAAATTCTACAATATTTGTTATTTCCCCAAATTTCAAGCATTATCATTCAATGGTGAAAACAAATTCTCAATTAGAACAATTTTTTTTAACTTACTAATATTACTTTAATAATTAATAATTTGTTTTTTTCACTATTCAATAAAATAGTTTTAAGATTTGCCAATATATGTCCTGTATAATAAGCGATAGATTAATTCATTAGAGTTTATTACTTTCTTTGTATGTTTTTCTTTTCTTTTTATGTAGATTCGAGCTCTTATTCCTTTCTGTATACATTCTTTCATTTAGTATTTTTTTTTGTATTTAACTTACTAATATTACTTTAATAATTGATAATTTGTTTTTTTCACTATTCAATACAACAATTTTAAGACTTGCCAATATATTTACCTAATGCCCTTTATAATAAGCGATAGATTAATTCATTAGAGTTTATTACTTTCTTTGTAGTTTTTTTTCTTTTCTTTTTGTGTAGATTCGAGCTCTTATTTATTTCTGTATACATTCTTTAATTTAGTTTTTTGTATTTTGTTTGTATTTAACTCACTAATATTACTTTAATAATTAATCGTTTTTTCACTATTCAATAAAATAGTTTTAAGATTTGCCAATATATGTCCTGTATAATAAGCGATAGATTAATTCATTAGAGTGTGTTACTTTCTTTGTATTTTTCTTTTCTTTTTATGTAGATTCGAGCTGTTATTCCTTTCTGTATACATTCTTTTATTAGTTTAATTTTATTGTATTATTAGACATAATTTTCATTATTATTCAGTTTGGCAGATAATTAATTTTTAGTATGTACTATTATTGTAATTTTTTGTATTTAAATGTAACATATGTTTGTCCTGGTGAGTGGAAGGGAAGGCCACATGGCCTTAACTCCACTAGGCTAAATAAATTTATTCTAAATCTAATTTTGTAATGGGCCTTGGTGGACTAGTGGTTATGCTCCTTGCCTGTGGTCCCGAGGGTCGCGGGTTCAAACCCGGCCGGGGTCAATGGATTTTTTAGGATGGAAAAATCCAATTAGCAAGTCCTTCAAGAGGAACTTTAAGCCGTGGGTCCCGAGTCTGAAGATTTTCAGGCTCGTAAAAGATCCTTAAGCCTGAATAAAAAGGCCTCTAAGCAAAATTTACCTAATTATCCCGTCCTAGTACTACCTTAGTTTCCTAGATGTCAGTATGAGGCGGAACGTTGACCAAGGGCCACTCCAATGACATCTATAAGAAAACAAGTGTAGCTAAATTAATATGGTTCAATTTCTTCCCTGTAGGGGGAGTGTGCCTAAATCTCGTTGAGGGAGGGGGAAACGGCTTACAAGATTTAATTTTGTTTCCTTGACGACTAACCCCACATGTATTAAAAAATTAAAAATCTGCAGCATAGGTTACAGTACATTGGTCGTTCAGTACCGAGCGAGTTGCCCAAAACATAGCGTTTGAAACTCGATCCATAAAGTTCCTAGTTGAAACCCTGGTGCCGATCACCGTGGCAGAGGTTTTGTCCTTATTTTCCTCAGTCGTCAAAACAAATATTTGATAGGAGTTTCGTTATCATGACCCATTTAATCAAATTCACTATTTTATAGCATCATTAAGTAAATTTATAAATGCGATATGACGTTAGAATTAAAGGATATTTAAATATATTAATTTTAAAATGCCTTGGTCTTTGTTTGCTTTTTATTTTTTATTGTTAAATGATGTATAGCTCGCGCATTCTTAACAAACGGATCCGTTACGTCATTGCTGTACTTGCGGAAACAAGAAATGGATTGGTACTATTAACTGACTTAAAAAATCGATTTCCTGTCAATACAGAAGAGGCATTTCAAATGTGATTTTGTACTTATAAGTGACTATAAAATTACCGCGTGTAAGCACACGACCGAACTATCTCAACAGTGATACAAACAATAGACAGCGTTTTCTTTCTGGTCTATACTAGGGGTTGAAATGTAGAAGAAGAGTTAGTCCTTAGGCTATAAGACGACAGATAATTAAAGGTCCCCACACGCAAGCTCACAGCTTATTTAAAAAAAACATATTTTTTGTTAATTTATGAGTTAACATTGTCTAAATGGGCTGATAACCGCCTTTGGTGTAACGGTTAACATGTCTGACTCCGTTCCAGGAGTCCCGGATTTTATTTTCGTTTGTACTGTAAAACTGTCCCCCCCAGGAGCTATCACCTTGACGTGGGGGGGGGCTTACTGCCCTATGAACCAGACGACTCTACTGGTGGAGATTGACTTAGGTTAATCTTGCTGGTGGGTAAGAGGCGAGGGGAACTAAGTATAGCTCACAACGAAGGAATGGCGTCTGTATCCATATTGGGCGGCCACATCTTCGTCAAGTCTTCAACGGTCAACAGGGCGACAAGGAATAGCACAGCTAAACTTGTAGGGCTTGAAGAGCGGAAGAAGCAGCCCTCTCTTGGGGGGTGGATACCCAGAGGAGCATGTTTGGAGGCTCAGAGGAAGCAGCCCTTCCACCATCCTTGTCCTGCGAAGCGCTCGTAACGCTTCCAGGAGACATTTATCTTACTGAGAAGCTTCATGGAAATCAGCCGGATTGTCATAAAAGGAACCGACCCAAGGGCAGAGATGCGGTTCCTAAGACAAGTAAAAGGATGTACAAGACTTGATAGAATAAGAAATGAGGATATAAGAAAAGAATTGAAAGTACAGCCTTTATTGGATAAAGTCACGAATTACAGACAGAAATGGATTGATCACATGGATGGAATGAGTAAGGAGAGATATCCATTGTTAGCAAGAAATTATCAAGTAAGAGGAAGGCGTGATGTTGGAAGACCTAGAAGACGTTGGGCTGATGCATTATGAAGTCGGAACGGGCAATTGCCTAATCCCTGGAGTGATGATGATGATGATGATGACTGTAAAACTGTTTCTCTCAGTGTAGATTTATTTTTTGAAATGGACCCACCCTGTGACATAGGACAACTTCAATACAGTCCGCAAATCAGAAGAAAGCAGTCAGCAGGGATGCCTTACGCAGCATATATAAGTCATGAGGAGTTGTACTAACTAAACCATTCAGTCTCTGAGTGGGCGTGCTAATTCCGAGCCTGGTAGATAATCGTCAGTAGAATACGCCCGAAATAAGCCACACAGATGTGTTAGATATGAGTGTTCCTGATTGAGATGGCCATTCGTACCCATGTGTTGATTGTGACGCTTTTGCATAATCCCCTGATTTTCCTCATCCCACATTTGCATTCAACGGCTCTTGGGGAACGGCTAATCAGGTAATAGACAAAATTAATATTAGGTTGGTCCTTCAATAATGCACACTGTAGAATTTTTTGTAGCTCCCTAAATTGAAAGTAATATAGGAACCGGCCCAAGAAAGTTGAATATAAAAATTTTAAAAATTGTACCCAGGACAAGAAACGTTTACTTTTTGTTAGAGCAGATCATTACCCACCACGAAATAAGTGCTATTATGATTATCGTAACTTCATAAGCAATGTCACGAGTGATTTCCAATTCATCGATAAATTCACGAGTCACGAACTGACGAGTGAATTTATCTAGAGGATTAGGAAATCAAAAGTGGTATTTGTTAGGACTATTTAACGAATAAAATTAAGCTATTTACTCGAAAATCATTATTTAAATATAGTTACCGGTATTTTAAATATTTATATATTTAATTTAAACGGCTATGTTTGAAAACAAATCAGAAATGTGAGGTTATGTATATCCACTGCAACTTGATCATATTATTTATTGCCAAATAGGATCGCAATATTGTAAGAATGCACCCTAGTGGAGAAATAATGAAACACGTCAAACTGTATATTATAATCAACATTATAGGTTATTCATTTAATTTTTTTAGTAAACAACTCGGTGAAATCAAGGAATCTGTTAATTATTTGCTATTTTCAATGTATTTGTTGGAGAAAAATAATGCTCTGACTTGTTCAGAATATTAAAAAGGAGGAACTTTCTTTATCACAAAAGCAGGAGCTGATAAAGAGCGAGGTGAAACACGAATGTCATTGGTTGTAAAACAAAATTTCATTGAAACGTGATTGGTCATTGACTATTATTTGGGGCATGAGTTAAATAGTCTACAATTATAATTTGTTTTATGATTTTTTACTTATTATTTGTAGCAAAATTCCACATTTTCGAGAAAATTCATGCAATGAATAAATTTCAGTCAGTTGAATTTTTGTAAAGGGTTGAATAATTTGTACAGTTAGTGGAGATGGTGCTTGCTATGTGCTGAAAGACAGAAGAAATAAATGTAAATGATAGAAGAAGAAGAATAAAAAGAAAGAAGGGAATAATTGTTTGTGTCTGAGCAGTGTTGTAAAGTGCATACAGAGGGGAGTGGCCGAGTAAGAAAATAATTCGTTGGCTCACTCGCTAGCACGCAGTTAAAACAGCACACAAGGGACCTGGTGAGGACCAGGTTCGCTTACATCAACTTTAAAAATTAACACAAATTGTGCTACTTCACAACTGCTTCTCACGTAACAAACTCACTCTCTGTCATACTCCTCCACCCACACTTTTTAACACTAGTTTCCATCAACATGAACATATTGTACTGACTTAAAACAGGAATTTCTGTTACCATTTAACTAAAATTAAGATCCAACTATTTTATTTATTTATTTAGTCAAAATCAAATAAAATCAAAATTATTTATTGCTAGAAAACTATTGAAATTTAATTGTTACCTATTTTATTTAATCTATTCTACCAGTTATATTATATGGTGTGAAACATGGACTCTACCCTCCATGGTATCTTTAACTTGTCGTGGTGGAGTGGCTTGCGTGCTTAAATGATCCTGAGAGCTATGCCGGCGGTAGCATTGCTGCCGATAGGGTTACCCATGCCGGACTGGTCGAAGGTGATAAGCCAGACGAAAAAAGTACCTTGGTCGAAGGAGTGACGATCTTTCACCGTAAAAATACAACCGTCAGGAAATGCGGACATAGGTTCAACTGGGGCGAGTTACATGGATTCTTACTTTAAGGGAGGAAAGGAGATTACGAGTATTTGAGAATAAAGTACTTAGGAAAATTTTTGGACCAAAGAGAGATGAACAGACAGGTGAATGGAGAAGACTTCATAACAATGATCTACTTGGTCTTTATAAGAAGCCAGATATAATAAGAACAGTTAAGTCTCGTAGACTGCGATGGGCAGGACATGTGGCACGTATGGGGAATGAAAGAGGTGCATGGAAGCTTCTTGTAGGAAAACCAGAGGGAAAACGCCCAATTGATAGACCAAGAATGAGGTGGGAGAATATTAACTATGATTTGAGGGAAGCAGATTATACAGGGAATGATTGGAAAGCATTAGCTCAGGATAGGGATGTATGGAGAGCTTATGTCCGCGCGGCCATGAACCTACGGGTTCGATAGTGCCTGTGAGTAAGTAAGTATTTAATTTAATCTAGCCACCCCTAAATGAGACCGAAGTCTTGTGCTGAGTGGTGGATTCTTATACAAATTAACTTTTTGCGCGATAGTGTATTTTGTCGTACTTCCAGCAATGGCGACAATGATTGAAAGTTCAACTTCATATATTTCAGGATTGCCAACCTAAATAACTGTAATGTAATAAAACAACTATACTGTAATATTACATATTACAAACCACTGCCCTTTATGTATACTACGTACAGTGTATATGCAAAAAGTATCCAAAAGATAGTGTTAATATGCATTATACGAAACAAATCACTGCATTTTAAATGAACTGAACTTTATTTGAAACAATATAAAACAATAAATACGAACTTGCGGCCATTTTATAACTAATTCGTGCCACGGCCTCCTGTAATTTCAACTAATAAACATTGCCCACACTGATAACGTTAGTCAGTTGTTTATAATGAACGCAAACATTTCCAACAAAGATGTTATTATTTTACTATTATTTATTATTTTGAATACACCATCGCGCAAAAATAATGTACAACGCACGTTTGTGAAGTGTTTTACAGTATCTCGGAAATTAAAAACGTCGCTACCGCTTGGTTTTTTAAACATCTCCCCGTTTCTGTAAAAATATATTACAGGTCACAAAATGTTCACGTCTTCTGACAGACAAATACCAATACAATATAATCAGTCACATAGCAAATAAAAACAAATTAATTATACATGGCACGAATCGCTGTTAAACCAATCCACTCGGTCTATCCAATAAACTACTTTTCAAAGTATAAACTATCAGATTATATGGTCTTGAGCCATCTTTCATCCAAGTTTACGTGGTTTATTATCCCGCGATGGTACCAGTCCCTGGTTTTTGAGGAAAATAATTCGTTGAGACCCACTTCCACAGATTCAATGTTATCCAAATTTCTTCCACGCAAGAAATAATAATAATAATAATAATAATAATAATAATAATAATGAAGATGATGATGATGATGATGATGAAGATGATGATGATGATGAAGATGATGATGAAGATGATGATGATGATGATGAAGATGATGATGAAGATGATGATGAAGATGATGATGAAGATGATGATGATGAAGATGATGATGATGATGACGATGACGATAATAGTAATAATAATGTTTTAATTTAGCTAGTAGAGTTAAGGCCATAAGGCCTTCTCTTCCACTTAACCAGCGAATAGTAGAATTATACAAAAATTACATACACATTACAATTTAAAATATTATTAAAATACAGACTAAACAAAATACCTGATGATGTGATCTAATACTAGCTAATACTAACAAAAACACAGAATAAAATTAAATTAAAATGATATAAAACAAAGTAAGTAGCTTCCTAGATGATTATTAATGGAATGTTCTATATAGTTGTTATGCAGTTAATGTTTTCATTGTGTCGAACTTAAGATATTAGTTAATTTGTATTTAAATAATGATAGCGATTGACAGTCCCTGATATGACTGGGAAGTGAGTTCCATGCTCTAGTCGTAGATATTGTGTAAGATTCAGAGTATAGACATGTCCTGTGCTGTGATATCAAAAGTAAAGAAGTCTCTTGTGATCTTGTTCCTAAATTGTGATGAACCGCTAAATTTTGAAAACGTGTTGTTAAATAACTTGGTAAATATGTGTGCAGATTTTGGAGTAGTAAGATATATGAAAGAAAAGTTCTTCTGTCATTTAGGCGTAGCCATGGTAAGGCCTGAAATGAAAGAGACACGTGGTCATGACGGAGATTGAATATAAATGGAATGCACGCATTATAAGCACGCTGTAGTCTGTCAGATAGATCAGTTGTCAGATTAGTCAGTAATATGTCTCAGTAGTCGAAGTGTGGCATTATAAGAGTCTGTACAAGTATTTGTTTTAATTTTGTAGGAAGGAAGTTTTTAAAACTACGGATCGAAACAGATGGTAATCTGAAGGCGGAAGATATGCTGTTGTGATAGCAGTACGATCCCTGAATGTTTGTTATGGTTATTCGTGCAGTTTGGAAGATGATTTACTTCTGTTGACCTTGAAATGAGAGTTTCATATAATACGGATATCTAATATAAAAACTATTTTTGTTTGTTCGTATTTTATGTATTGCCATACCGTTCATCCGATTGTGTTCACGCTTTTTGCAAAATGTTCAGGAGATTCCGGGATGAACATAGGCTATAGGAGTTGTGATACTCAACTTCTACACTCATAAAAATCACCCTTTGTAATGAAAAACGTAAAAAAATACCACTTTCCGACGTTTAAGTGGCTTAGGCTGCCTAAACCATAACAAATATATCAAATTAATGTACACATAATTAAATATCTCAATAACCTCTACAAAAAAGTCCGTGACAGCATATGTTTATCTATTACGGATAACTCACAATAACCATTTTTGTCTTTCATTGATGCCAAGAAGATCGAGATAAGTAGATTCCCGGACAAGGGTTATAAGCGCACGGCGGGTATTCTTTTAAAAAAACTGAAAATAACGAATTTTATATTTCAGCTCATTTATGCCAAGTACATCGGGATACGTAGATTCCCGGGCAATCAGCACGAGATATCTAAAAATAATTTACGATATGGCTTTACTTATAGTGATTGCTTGAATATTAAATTTTGGAAGATGAAATTTTACTTGCTATTTGGATTGTAAGAAAGATAGCTTAGAAATGATATTAATTAGTTTATTGGTTATTTTAACTGCAATAACGAAGAGAGCAAATTTATAATTATTTTTCCTTCCACTTATTCAACTAAACATAAAACACAATTTTCATTTTTCAGCTCATTGATACTAAGAAGACCGGATAAGTAGATTGTGCAACACCGGTTAATCAGCACGGGGTATCTAAAAATAATAATATAAATTTACAATTATTTTTCCATTGACTTATTCAACTAAACGCAAAAACGCGTAATTTATTTAGGCGTAGCAGCGCACACCGGGTATTAGCTACTATATATATATATATATATCGACTAGGATTTGCGCGGTAAAAGTTAAATTAAATTGTGGTTATATTTTTCGATGGAGGGATGATGCAAAAAAAAAATTAAAATAGTCACATGGGGCCCGCGGATCGCCATTTTTCGTACCTGGTCTTAATATTTGGCATGATGTTGATTTACTACTATCAAATAATTTGAAAGTCATCTCATCATAAAGTTACTAATGGGTAGTTTGAAACAAAACTACTTTTAACGGTCTTTTCCTTAGAATTGTGTAGCATTTCGTTTGTTTATTTCTAGCAGAAAATTGGGGGAATCCTTTGGGACTCTAGAACCTCGTGGCACAATTTTTAGAAGCAGAGGCTATAAAATAAATCTTGAACTTCGTTTCGATTCATGCAAAATCCATGTAATGTGACTATTGGATGGCGCAGTTTCTGTAACTTATCCCTAGGGATCAAGTCGACTCCTTCCTTTCAAAGCTATGAGACACAAATGACTCGTTTTCTATTAATGAGCCAAGAGAGAAATTTTCTACCGTTAAAAATATGTTAGTTGCAGCATATATTCTCAGTTACTGCGACGTCCCCACTTTATGTTCTTTGTACTTACAGCCTTTGTTTTTTTTCTCCAAATAAAGACAAAGCAGAAAAGTGCTCCATTTAACATGTGTGTAGTTTTGATCATAAAAGGAAAATAACGTTTCAGTTAATTTATAGAATACAGCAGATTCAAATAGTCCTAGGAATTTTCTAATTGGAGTTTTATACAAACTGCAGGATTCCAATCATAATAATCGATGATAGGAAGTTTAGGGTAAATATAGGTACGTTGTGATAATGGTAATATGATATTTTTTTTTTTAATAAAATAAAATGGCAATTAATAATCTTGTCAGTGTTATTCATTTTGTTGTTCAGGAAGAGTAATGGTTCGCTTTTATATACACAAAAATTTAATCTGCATATTCAAAAAGTGAAAAAAAGATTGACGAAATTTTAGAACAATTAGAAGTTGAATCACTAGACGATAAACTCACCAGATATAAATTAAACTGGCTAGACCATGTAAAAAGAATGGATAATTCAAGAACTCCAAAAATGATGTAATATAAGCCCAAATGTCCTTCGCTGTGGCTTCGATTCCCGGCGGGGTAAGGGATTTTAAAATCTCCATCTTGGGACTGGGTGTTTTGTCGTGTCCTAGTTGTACCCATTGGGTTTAATTCATCTAAAAAAATATAAGCCCAAAGGACATCGTCGATTAGGAAGACCTCTTAAATGACTGCTAGATAGTGCCGAAATAGTTTTTTTTTTCCTATTTAAGAATAATTCTAGCATTTTTGTTAAAGATACCTATATTTTCTGTTCACTTATGACTTCCTAAGGCTCATGTTGAAGCGCCTGTGCGAGGGTCAATGATTTTAGCAGGAATTCTATTAAAATTAGGTCTACAAATGCTTAATTCGTGACGGATGATAATGTTGATGATGATGATGATGACGAAGTTTAATATTTAATACAATCAAATACATATTACCGCCAAATTTTACCAAACTCTAACCTACACTAATATGTTTTAACCAATCATAAAAATTATATTCACGTCTGTCCGCTACTGTGATCTAGTGGTAATGTTGCTCAAGCATAAGCGAGTTCGGGTCCAATCCCCGGTCGGAACAAATTTTTTAAGTGATTTTTTTTAGAGTTTTCTTCTCCTGTAAGATAAATATCAGGAAACTTTCAGGCCCAAATAATCCCCGGACAACATCTGGCCATTATAATTATCCATGTCATAGTAGAGTTTTTTTTATTTGAACATTTGAGTAAATGGTGTCTTGTTTTAAATGTTTCGTATTGTTTCGTGGGTTGCTTAGCATTGAGGCCCTTCATGTCAGTTTAAAATCGTCTCGCGATAGTTTGTGCCTCCCTAAATCCCGTGTGGCATGGGGTATTTAAGAGCTTCTTGTACGAAAACCAGAGAGAAAACACCCAGTTGGTATATCACGAATGACTTGGTATATCATGATTTGATGGAGACATATTATACAGGAGATGATTAGAAAACATTAATTCAAGACTTGGATATATGGAGAGCTTATGTCCGCGTGGCCATAAACCTGTGGGTTCGATAGTGCCATTGAGTTAGTTAGTTATGATTCATTTCGAGAATAAACTACATATAACAATCATTTGTACTCTAATTGGTACTATCGAACCCGGAGATTCATTGCCGCGCGGACATAATCTCTCCATACATTCCTATTTTGAGCTAATGTTTTGCAATCATCCACTGTATAATACATATCTTTCAAATAATGGTTAATATTATTTTCCTACCTCATTCTTGGACTACATATTGAGAGCTTTCATTTGGTTTTGCTAGATGTTTCCACGCCTCTCTTTCATTCCACATTCGTTCCATATGCCCTGCCCATCTCAGTCTACGAGCCCTTAACTGTTCTTATTATATATGTATGGTTTCCTATAAATATCATGTAAATCACTGTTACATACTGTAGTCTTCCAATTCACCAGACAGTTCGTCTCTATTTGGCCGAAAAATTGTCCCAAGAACTTTATTCTCAAATATGTATGCCATTAACTAACTAACTAACTCACTGGCACTATCGAACCCATAGGTTCATGGCCGCTCGGAGATAAACTCTCCACACATTCCTATCCTGAGCTAATGTTCTCCAATCGTCTCCTGTATAAAATACTTTCCTCAAATTGATTGTTATTCTCCCACCTTATTCTTGGTCTACCAACTGGGCGTTTTCTCTCAGCTTTTCTTACAAGAAGCTTCCATGCACTTCTTTCATTCCTCATTCGTGCCACATGTTCTACCCATCTCAGTCTACGAGACTTAACTGTTCTTATTATATCTGGCTTGCTATAAATACCATGTAGCTCACTGTTTTGTAGTGTTCTCCATTCACCTATCTGTTCATCTCTCTTTGATCCAAAAATTTCCATAAGATATTTATTCTCAAATAACCATAATCTTTCCTCCATTAAAGTAAGAGTCCATGTTTCGCATCCGTGTAATATAACTGGGAGAATGACAGTTTTATATATTTTCAGTTTACTGTTTTTTGAAAGTAGTTGGGACGATATGAGTCCCTGTAAGGTATAATAGCATGCATTTCCAGAATTGAGCCTATGTTTAATTTCCTTGTGCATCTCATTTCCTAGGCATTTGAATTCAGCCACTACTTCAAAATTTTACTCATCTGTCATTAGCTGTCCATTTCCATTATATAATGTATTTCTTGTGTGAATAGTCTATATAATTAGTTTTACTGGTGTTCGTCCCGCGCCGTAGCCGAGTGGTTAAGGCAAGAAGCCTTGGCGCAGAGCTACGGGACTTGAGCTGGTTCGAGTCTCCATGGGGGGAAGACTTTTCTCATGGAATTTTGGCCAGTATGGGACCGATATCTACCCAGCATCGTGAGGCTTTTGGGTAGCTACAATAAGTAGCGACTTCAGGTTGAGAAGACCAGCTATAACGACTGTGGGAGTCGACATGCTGACCACGTGTCACCCCTACACTGGCTCTATGATCATCTACTTCTATGATTAACACATGACATGTGGATGTGAGGTCAGCAGCCGAATGGTAGGCCAAGGGGCTTCTAGGCCTGTCGCGCTTGGAGTTTTTTTTTGTTTTACTGATGTTCATTTCCAGTCCAAATCTATACCACTAACATCACTAACACTGAACAACAAAAAATAAACTTTTTTTGTCTCAGAAAGAAAAATATGTGATTCTGATAGTATTTTTTCTCCTGAATTCAAATATGATACCGGTTTTTCTCCATCACCAAGGTTTCCGAGATACAGACATTTATAATTTCAAACACTTTAATATTTTCTACATTCGTAACTACACAATATTCGGACTCACCTAGAAAGTACGAAATTACGATTTTCTGCTATATTTCGCCTGTGGAGCATCCCTCTTAATGGTCCAACAATCATCGGCCAGCATATTAGGATTCCATTTGCCTTGATATCTCTTTTCTATATCTTTGGTTTTATTTTACAATGGACAAATGGACGAAAAAAACGTTTATTAAAAAATAATTATTTAAATCCATTAATTGAAATTTAAATATAAAAACTGTGGGTGATGGAGAAATTCCGAATACATATTTGAAAACACAATAAAAAAACTGCATTAAGTACAACTATTGGTACTCATGAGACAAAAATCATGTTGACCAGTGTAATTAACCTCATATAGTTTGTCGAAATAACCCGTGCAGTATTCAATAGAGTAAGTAATCCACAAAATAATATACTCTTTGTCTGTTATAAAGTACAATTTCTAGTGCAGTGACTTTTTTTAAAATATAAATCATATGTGATTTTTAAACCCCATCCCCAACACAATTTATGACATGACAGTTTAACGATACGGTGGTGACTGAACCTAGACCCAAGAATTCTTCTACTCATTAAGTCTACGTATACAGAGTCTATAGACAAAGAAAATTAAAAATAATTCTAAGTTACGGAGTCGGGTCCTTTAACAAAGTTTAGAAACCATAAAGAAAACCTATGACATTTTAATCTGAACGTATTTTGGAGTTCTAATATAATGTCTGTGGTTTTCAAAAAGAGGGGTTTAAAGGTAGTTATTAGAGATATAACTACAACCAATTACATTGTCACACAAGTTGGATTTGGAGTGGGGAGGCAGATACGCATTCTTTGTTTCTGTTCCTCCCAGGCTATGTTGGCGTCTGCTTTTTTTTTTTATCCACTATTCTGGAGAAGTACTTGAATGTGCTAAAGTTAACACTCGCGACATCTTGCGAGTAATTTAATAACTTTGCAACAGCTAAATTTCTTACCATACATATTTTATTTCCGTTTCTCATATATTTTATGAAAATATTTTTCTGTACATCATGAAATTGGTCAAATACATAGTAATGTTCATTAATTCTTAGATACCCTGTAATTAATATGAAATCTTATATATTTATATATAATTTTTAAAAGTATTATATTTTAAAAATAATTTGTATTTACATTTTATATTATTTTATCATGTTTTATAAGATTATGGAAAAAGAAACAACTAAATAAAATTAAATATGCATAAGAGGCGCACATAGGCCTACGTATATATGTAAATATATAAATATCTTGTAAAACTAAAAATCTACATAAGCCTACAAACATGAATTGCTTCCAAATTGTTAATTTATATATACATTTATAAAAAAATCGTTTTATAAAACATACGGCTATCTAACTCTGTATTTAGGACTATATATATTGTATATTATCTATTCTTCAGGATTGTTTCTGTTATTTACACAGGTATCCTCAACCAAAATATACAATTTTTTCTTCCACACTTCCCGATCTTGTGTGTCCGCTTCTGTCATATTTCTCTTCTTCATGTTGTCTTGAATTCCCTTTATTCACGTTGGCTTTGTTCTACCACGTTTCCCTTTTTCAGGAGTATCCATTTTAATACTTCTTTCTTTGTTTCTGTGTCCCTTCTTCTCATTATATGCCCATACCACCATAGTTAGATTTCTTCAATATCTTATACAATATCCTTTTCTACATTGATAATTTCTCTTATTATATTTTTTTTATTTTGTCTAATTTTGATATTCTTGCCGATCATCTTAAAATGTCCATTTCTGTGACTAATAATTTATTTCTGTGTTTTCGATTCAACGTCCATGTTTCCGCACCATAAAAAATACATATATGTATATAAACAAACTCACTGGCACTATCGAGCTCCTAGGTTCGTGGTCACGCGGTATCATAAGCTGTCCCAAATATTTTTATCCGGAGATAATAATTGCTAATCATCCCTGTATAATTTACCTTCCTCAAACCATGCTTAATGTTATTCTCCCACTTCATTAATGGCTTACCTACTGGGCGCTTTCCCTCTGGTTTTCCTACAAGGAGTTTCCATGCCCCTTTTTCATTCTCCATTCTCTCTACATGTCCTGTCTAACGCATTCTATGAGAAACAATTGTTGTTTTTAAATTGGTTTCTAATAAAAATCATGGATCTCACTGCTATGAAGTCTTCTCTATTCATTTGTTTTTCCGTCTGTCTTTAGTCCAAAAATTACACAAAAGACCTTTATTCTCAAATACTCGTAATTTTTTCTCCTCCCTTAAAGTAAGAAAACACGCTTCGAGTCCATTTAATAAAACAGGGAGAAAATATATGTTCTCAGTATAACGTTTTTTTAGAGAATATAGGACGATAATATGTAATACGTAATGGCATATATTTCCAGATTTGAACCAATGTTTAATTTTAAGCACCTAGTTCTGTTTGTAATTAATATTGTTCCTAGATATTTGAATTCAACCATCTTCATAATTTTTCTCATTGTCACTTATTGTCCATTTCATTATAACAATGCTTTTTCTATGTTTTACCATTTAATTTTTAAATTTTATACATTTACTTTCTGTTTCAATGTTTTAATCTTATTCAATAAAATGTGTATTTAGTATATCTACGCTATCACCTAATAATACTGTAACTAACTAACTCACTGGCACTATCGCCATGGCCGCGTGGACATAAGCTCACCATACATCCCTATCCTCAGCTAATGATTTCCAATCATTCCCTGTATAATCTACCTCCGTCAAATCGTAGTTAATGTTATTCTTCCACCTCATTATTGGTCTACCAACTGGAAGTTTTCTCTCTGGTTTTCCTACAAGAAGCCTCCATGCACGTCTTCCATTCTCCATTCATGCCACATGTCCTTCCCATCGCAGTCTACGAGAGTTAACTGTTTCTTATTGTACCTATAAAGACCATGTAGTTCATTATTAAGTAGTCTTCTCCATTCACCTGTCTGTTCATCTCTCTTTGGCCCACAAATTTTCCTAAGAACTTTATTCTCAAATACTCGTAATCTCCTTTCCTCCCTTAAAGTAAGAGTCCATGTTTCGCACCCATATAATATAACTGGTAGAGTAATAGTTTTATATATTTTCTGTTTAACATTTTTTTTAAAGGAGTTGGGACGTCGAGAGTCTCTGTAATGCATAATAGCATGCGTTTCCAGAATTGAGCCTATGTTTAATTTATTTGTGCACCTCATTCCTATTTGTGATTATTGTCCCTATATATATATATATATATATATAATTAAAATTCTGCCTATAATCTTATTGATAATTTGAAAACAATAATTAGATTTGGTAATTCAGCACTTGTGTCTAAACTTAGTAACTAATATAAACATAATTTACATAAAGTTAATTAAATTAGCTAAAAATGAAAGTTAAATAATAATTTGAATTTCTTCTTCTTATTCTTCTTCACTTCACGGGCTAGGCAAAATGCCTGTTCCGCCTCACAGTTGTTCTGTCCATCTTTTCACTGGTCTTCCTACATTCCTTGAACCTCTTGGCTTGTAGTTAAATGCTGCTTTTGGTAATCTTGTTACGTTCATTCTTTCTACATGTCTAAACTATTTTTCTCTATATCCTTTGATTGTATTATTTAATGGATATATATTTAACTCTGTTCTTATATCGTCATTCTTTAACCGATCCATTCTAGTGCAGCCTTTTGTTCTTATAAGGAAGTTCATTTCTACACTTTGTATTCTACTTTGTAATTTTTTGGTCATTATCCAAGTTTCACTGCCATAAAGTAATGCAGGAACTGCCAATGTTTTATAAAATTTCAATCTAGTATGTCTTCTTGTTTTTTTTTTCCTTTAATGTTTTATGTATAGTTCCACATATCATTTGAAATCTTGACAGTTTCACAATTTCTTATTAAGGGAAATGTTAAAATCAAATTTTATTGTGGTATAAGTTTAAAAAAATTGTACATTTTTTTTTTGTCTTGTACGCTTATCTTAGACATCTAAAAAATCAACATTCTGTTATATTAACATATTTTTTTTGTAGAACAAGTAAATGAAATTTACAGTTTATCAAAATTAATAAATATTGAAATATATACCTGCAATTCAAAACGTAGATTGCAAATATTTACTTCAAACATTTAATTTTTTCATTGGAATTTATTATACATGTTTTTATACTTTGTTCATTAAAAGATGAAACGTAGTTACGACCAATAAATTTAATGAAATTTTCAACACTTCTGCAAGTTCACATTAAAAGGTACGCATAAAATTATATATAAATAAGTATCTATTTTATATTTCCACTACGCATAGTTTAGTATAAATTTATTCTTGTATCATTTTATTGCTTTTTTAGAATAAACAAACCTTCTAATCATTAAAATTAAATATGGATATTATTTGAATCTTACAATTTTACGAATTAAAGTAAACTACATTTTATTTAAAAAATCCATCGTACTTTACAATTTATTGAGATCGTTTCCTACTTTATGAAACCTTCATGAGTAAGGAGCAGATTCTAAACAGTTGCATTATGTCTATACTAATTGAAAAATAAAAAAGAATAGTTTTCTCATGGGGCCTAGATTCAGTAAAATATGAATTAATTAATTAATTTTAAAAACAATGTTAAAAATAACTATAATTTTTACAAATACAAGGTAAAATTAAAACGTTAACTAAAAATATATATGAAACTGATTCTCCCTATATTATATGGATGTAAAAGATGGAGGAGGAACGAAAATTACGAGTATTTCAGTAAAAAGTTCTTAGGAAAAATTGGACCAAAGAGAGATGAACAGACAAGTGAATGAAGAAAATTACATAAAAGTGAGCTACATGATCTATATAGGTAGCGAGATATAATAAGAACAGTTAAGCCTCACAGACTGCGATGGGCGGGACATATGGCACGAATGGGGAATGAAAGAAGTGCTTGGAAGCTTCTTGTAGGAAAATCAGAGGGAAAACGTCCAGTTTTTATACCTAGAATGAGGTGGGAGAATGATATTAACCACGATTTGAGGAAAGTCGTTTATACAAGGGGTGATTGGAAAATATTAGCTGAGGATAAGGATGTATGGAGAGCTTATATCCGC
Organism: Diploptera punctata; assembly: GCA_030220185.1. NCBI lineage: Eukaryota > Metazoa > Arthropoda > Insecta > Blattodea > Blaberidae > Diploptera > Diploptera punctata. The sequence goes on from JASPKZ010009065.1 coordinate 99,059, forward strand.
GCGGCTATGACCTAGATTTGATAGAGCCAGTAAATTATAAGATAAAATTAGTAATTCTGGGATATTTTATAGTTTGTGGAAAGATAGATTACGAAATAAAGAAATAAGGGAAATTATGGGTGTACAAGAAGAGCCGGATATCATAGACATTATAGAAAAGAAAAGATTACAATGATATGGTCATGTCAAAAAATGCCAGAGCAAAGATTGCCTAAAATAATTATGGAATGGATCCCAATGGAAAGGAAGAAGAGAGGAAGACAGAAGAAAACTTGGATAGAAGGGGTACAAGCAGCTATGAATATCAGAGGATTGGAGGAAGATCAATGGATGGACAGAGAGGAATGGCGTTTGGTTTCCGGAAGACGGTGGAAGCTGCCATGATACCGGATGATGATGATGATGATGATGATGGAAATATAGATTAAAATTCCGTTCAACAAATGACAGTGGTTATTAATTTTACACTATATGGGATATTCACATACGAAAAAATTCACTTACTGACTACTGATTATTATTATTATTGTTGTTATTATTGTTATTATTATTATTATTATTATTATAATTATTATTATTATTATTATTATTATTATTATTATTATTATTATTATTATTATTATTATTATTATTATTAATATTATTATTGATTTAATATTTCCTCAGCTACTTATTGGGAAAAATTAATCTTCGCCTCAAGTTATTCAGATGTATAATGAAAACAGACAAATAAGCCTACATTTAATTTAGTTTGTCTATAATAAGTATTATATTTAATGACCCTCTTTACAGATAAGGTAATTAGCGTTGCAATTCAAAATTTTACGTGCAAGGGCCGACACATTTTAATCGGATGCTTATTTTTCAGACTTGAGGTTCTTTTAAGTGCCATAAATCTACAACCCATGGATTTAGTTTTTTACCGAAAGATCTCACACTCATTATTATTACTGTTGCAGTTCTAATGAATATTTCCTGTAAACAGACATCTAATAAGCTTATCAATTATTAACTCACTAGCATAATCAAAAATCGAATTTCAAGGCCGCGCATATATAAACTCACCATACATCCTTATATTGAGCTTGTATTTGCCAGTCATAACTAATTCACTGGCTCTATCGAACCCGTAGATTCATGCCCGCGCGGACATAAGCTCTCCATATATCCCTATCCTGAGTTAATGTTTACCAATCTTCGCTTGTGTAATCTACTTTCTTCAAATCAAAGTTAATGTTATTTTCCCACCTCATTTTTGGTCTACCAACTAGGCTTTTCCCCTCTGGTTTTCCTGCAAGATGTTTCCATGTCCCTCTTTCGTTCTCCACTCTTGCCACATGTCCTGTCCACCGCTATCTACGTGATTTAACGATTTTATTAGTTGCAGCTTCCTATAAAGGCCATGTCCTTTATTGTTAATAAATGTCCTCAATTCGGTTTGATAGCGTGCTCCAACACAAAATAGAATAACAGAAAGTAATGCATCTTTCTGCTCTATCATTCTCTATGTTTGAATTATATGAAAGAACTAATCTTATTTATAAGAAAATAAAAATTTTAAGCAAGTATAAGAAGAAAAGAAATAAAAGAAAAGTTTTATTTTCCGTTAGAGAATTTTAATGAATGAAATGCGATAAGATTTCATTTTATAACCTGTTAGTACAGAACTATTTCTCCTCGAGGAAACCCGCTAATTATGAGAAATGTTGGACCCTCTTTTTTCCAGAAGCCAACGGGCAAACCCCTAGCAGCCCTAAATTTTATCCGAACAACGTTGATTTATTGAAGTCCCCTAAATTGCTAATTTCTTTCTCCTTGCAAAGCACTGCCCCTTTTTAACAGGGAGGCACGCGTTATAAAAAACATTTCCCACCCTTAAATAATACCACAAAATACTGCAAAATCTACAAATTATACAAGTACGAATTACAAGGCTTAATGCCGTATTATGAGAAACAAAGTAAAACATAGTGTTTAACGGGATCCTGTGACTTCACTTTTTGATTTATTACTATTTTCTAGGTATATTTAATTCTCAGCTGTCAGATTTATGAATTCAGATCCTTGGAGTCGTTCCATATTGTGCGCACTAGTTTTCAGAGAAAATGGACTTAATTACTGGCAAGCATAGTCTCCTACTTGACTATATATCGTCGGGCTGTTATAATTTAATTATACACAAGCCACATAACTGTAGACTTCGAGTCACTGCGTTCTTGATTGTTACCACTTAAAATCAAAACATTTGTTTGTTTTCACTACTTCTATTGCTTTATAATTCCATCTAACGGAATTCGCAAATAAAATGTTTCAATAATTACACTGGTCAACATGAGTTTTGTCTCATGAGTACCAATAGTTGTATTTAATAGTTTTTTCATCGTGTTTTCAAATATGTATTCGGAATTTTTCCATCGCCCACAGTTTTTTATTACAATTTCAATTAATGGATTTAAATAATTACCTTTTTAATAAACGTTTTTTCGTCCATTTGTCCATTGTAAAATAAAACGGGGAACACTTTCATCAGAATATTTCAGTTATGGAAAAGAGATATCAAGGCAAATGGAATTCTAATATGCTGGCCGATTATTGTTGGACCATTAAGAGGGATGCTCCACAGGCGAAATATAGCAGAAAATCGTCATTTCTTACTTTCTAGGTGAGTCCGAATGTTCGAATATTGTGTAGTTACGAATGTAGAAAATATTAAAGTGTTTGAAATTATAAATTCCTGTCTCACGGAAACCTTGCGTGATGGAGAGAACCGATATCATATTTGAATTCAGGAGAAACAATACTATCAGAATCACATATTTTTCTTTCTGAGACAAAAAAATCTTTTTTATTGCTCAGTGTAATTATAGGTTTATAGAAAGTTCACGTACTTTGGGTATTCTTAGAACTCTGTAAGAGTTTGAAATGTGAATAGAAATTTGAGATAAATCAAAATATATCTAGATATTTCGAATAATAATGTAATATAATGTTCACTTCTGTGGGTAGTCATATTTCAATTTCTCCTGGATTTCTTCATATTAAGGCTTCAAATAAAGTTGAGATTCCTTAGGATAAGTTACTAGCCCGACCCTAAGTATTCCACTGTTAAGTCTACTACTTTTTTATTGTCTGGACAGACATTAGGAAACCGCATTTACTCAGTACGCCTATCCGATGGAACGGTTCGTCCTGACTCGATCCTCAGAGTCTCGTTTGTTAGAACGGGTTGTACCACGAGAAAGTGAGGATGAGAGTTAGGCCTACGTAGACTTAAAGTGCATAAAACACTGGCCCTTTTTAAACAATTTTGTATGGTAGCGAAATATGGAATTGAAACAAAAGGGTATCCAGACTTAGATCTGCTGAAATAAAATATTTTCGAAGAATTTCATGATACTCACTACTAGATTATTAAAAAAATGAAGACATCTTAACAGAATTACATATGGAATATATATGTAGTCAATATGCCCATTTCACCAATTAATATTTTAAAATGGTCAACAAGTTTCTACATATCTACATATCAAGTTTCTACATATCTAGAAAGGGCAGCCTTCCATTCTCCTCCTCTTCATAAGTAAAATTTATGCTGGGAGTCCGGTCATTTAATATTTCAACAAATTCCTGTACATTGCATTTTTTGGTATCAAAAATAACAAAAATGTCGTCAACATATCTGAGCCAGAACCTGGGAAAGTAATCTAATTCCTTCTCAAGCTCTGTCTCAAATCTGCTGATATGATAATAATTAGAAATAATTATAGATTAGAATTTGATATTTATAGGAAAGAAACCAGTACATTTAGATATATCACGGCAGATTCATACCATTGTAATCAACACAAAATGGCCAGTTTCAATTTTTTAGTTCACCGTCTTACCACTTTTCCGTTAAGTAAAAATAGATATAATAAGGAATTACAAACCATTAAAGATATCGCTAAGTGTAATGGTTTCAATGGAAATATTATTGATAATTTGATTCGTAAATTTGAATTTAGAAAACTTATTACTGATTCTACAGCCTTCCATTCTCCAATTAATAAAGCTAATTTTGCGATTTTGCCGTACGTTCCCTCTTTAACTAGAGGTTTGAACAAGATATTCAAAGGACTAGATACGAAATTGATTTTTACTTCCACTTTGACATTAAATAGTGTACTTGGAAACCCTAAAGATAAAGTCGATTGTTATAGAGAAATCCGGTATTTATGAAATTGGATGCAATGACTGTGACTTGAAATATGTTGGGCAAACCAGAAGATCCATTTTAACTAGATTTAATGAACATATTGCCCATTTCAGACTCAACAGAATTGAAAAATCTGGAGGTTGCCCAACATATTTCTGAGTACGGTCATGCTATCAATAAAAGTAACCTTAGGCTGGTTCGTTCGGTCAGGGATTTCAAATTCCTGAACGTCCTTGAAAGTTTGGAAATTTATAAAAATAAGGATAAAATAATGAATAAAGACAAGGGCCCTATTCCGTACAGCGCCCTCTTTTCTCTACTTGAAACAAAAGAGGATTAGTTTTAGTATGTTTTATTGTTCACTTATGAATGATTGCGTCATGTGACGTAGTTTGTTTTTAACTGAATTTGTTTCTTTACTTATTATCAATTCTGTCTTCAGTCAATATCTGGTCTTGAGAATGACAGCTTGGCTGTAGAAACTTGTTGACCATTTTAAAATATTAATTGGTGAAATGGGCATATTGACTACATATATATTTTAATATTATATCACCAAGAAGATCACTTGTGTATTAAATACATATGGAACATTTAGAAAACAAAATTTCTGGTAATATGTCAAGATAGATGAAACACATTCATCGAATGGAGAATCACAGGATACCCAAACAAAATGTTAAGCTATAAATCTGCAGGAAGAAGACCAGGACGTCCACTCAAAAGACTTTTGGATGGTGTTTCTATTGAGGTCGAAACAGGTCAATAAATTGCCTAAATTCATGAATGGACTATGATGATGATGATACAATCTTCTATAAACTTTAATATTTCAAGATGTCTCTACGAATGTGAAAGTATTCAAGAAAGTCTACAAATATCAAATACATCAAAATGCTTCTTAGATAAAAAGATTAAATATTTCAAAGTCCTCCTTCTTCTACTACAAGGTTTTAGGCTATGCAGCCTGTTCCGGCGAAGTTAAAAGTGGAGTCCATCTTCTACGTGGTCGGCCAACATCTCTTGTTCCTCTGGGATTATACAGGAAGGTTCTTTTTGGTATTCTTTCGTTGTTCATTCTCATTAAGTGTTCTGTCCATTTCTTATTATTTTCGCTGATTTTATCTTCATTCAATTTTATATATATTTAATTCTTCTCGTATAGTTTCATTCCTTATTCTATCCGCTCTTGTGCATCCTTTCACATTACGTAAAAACAGCATTTCCGCAGTCTGTATCCTGCTTTTATCCCTTGATTCATTATCCAATTTTCACTCCATACAACAACAAAGGAACAGCCATTGTTTTATATAATTTAAGTTTCGTATCTTTCCTTGTTTTCCGCCTTAAGGTTTTTTTATGGTTCCACAAATAGCCTGAAATTTATTTCTTTATTTTCTATATGTTTATTTTCTCTATAAGTTATATCACATCCTAAATATTGGATATTTCAAAGTAATTCTAAAAATAAACATTTAACTATATAAGGTTATATAAGACACTAAGAAATTAGGACTGGAAGTAAATATCAGTAAAATTAAATATATGGTCGCACGTAGAAATTCAGTATATAATGGAAATGGACAGCTAATGACAAATGAGGGAATTTTGAGGAAGTGGCTGAATTCAAATACCTAGGAACAATAATCACAAATAGGAATGAGATGCATAAAGAAATTAAACATAGGCTCAATTCTGGAAATGCATGCTATTATGCATTGCAGAGACTTTTGACTTCCCAAATCCTTTCAAAAAACGTTAAGCTGAAAATATATAAAACTATTATTCTACCAATTATATTATATGGATGCGATACATGGACTCTTACTTTAAGGGAGGAAAGGAGATATTTGAGAATGAAGTTCTTAGGAAAATTTTTGGACCAAAGAGAGATGAACAGACAGGTGAATGGAGAAGACTACATAACAATGAACTACATGGTCTTTATAGGAAGCCAGATGTAATAAGAACAGTTAAGTCTCGTAGACAGCGATGGGCAGGACATGTTGCGCGTATGGGAATGAAAGACGTGCATGGAAGCTTCTTGTAGGAAAGCCAGAGGGAAAACGCCCAGTTTGTAGACCAAGAATGAGGTGGGAGAACAACATTAACTATGATTTGAGGGAAGTAGATTATACAGGGAATGATTGGAAGGCATTCGCTCTGGATAGGGATGTATGGAGAGCATGTGTCCGCGCGGCCATGAACCTATGGGTTCTATAGTGCCAGTGAGTAGTAAGTATGGTTATAAGATCTTGAAAGTTATACACTAAAGTCCTCATGTGTTTAATATTTATTTAATAGGTTTTAAACGTATACAACATCTTCCTGTGGCCAATATTAAGTTTTGATTTTCTTCCCCCATCATCTCTATCCTTCCAGTCACCATCCTGCAGTCACTGTTCTCATTAAATTCATAATTCCCTCTATCCATGTCTTCTTAGGTCTCCCTCTTCTTTACCTCCGATTTGGAATCCACTCCAAACTGCCAGTCTATCTTCATTCATCCTCTTCATGTGTCAAAACCATTGTATTTATTTCCCACAAATTGTATAATGTTTCGTTAAAGTTAATATGTGTTTAATGTAAGATTATATAAAAATGTCGAAAATAACACACGATGTTCATGTGAACGGATAGTTTTTTTTTCTAGTTTTTTATCATAAAAAGGATGGACACAGTCCAGAACTAATAAGATATAAATGTTATGCAAGGAAAAAGATAACACTGCAATCCCTTATTACCTATTTGATCACATACCGCCGCACTAAAGAGAAAAGTTCAATTTCACCTCACCTATGGAATTTGTGAAAATCAAACCAATATTCATTATCAATAAAAAAAGTAATGCGTAAATAAACGTCACTACAATATTTTATATAAAAACGTGTATTTTCAACTAATTCACTGGTATTATCGAACCCATAGGTTCATGCCCGCGAGTTAATGTAATTCAATCATTCCCTCTATAATCTGCTTCCCTCAAATGAAGATTTATTTTATTCTCCCACCTCATTCTTACCTTATCTGCTGGGAGTTTTCTTCCTGGCTTCCCTGAGCTTCCATGCCCCTCTTTTATTCCCCATTCGTGCCATATGTCCTGCCCATCGCAATATATGAGACTTAATTGTTCTTATTATATATTATTTACCATAAACATCACGTTGCACCGTTATAGGCATATAGTCTTTTCCATTCTCGGTCTGTTCATCTCTCTTTGTTCCAAAATTTTTCCTAAGAACTTTAATCTCAAATATGTAATATTTGCTCCTCCCTTAAAATAAGAGTTCATGTTTCGCATCCATATAATATAACTAGGAGAATAACAGTTTTGTATATTTTTAGTTTATTTTTTAAGAGTGATGACCCCAATATTCTGTGTAATGCAGTCCTTTATATCCCTCTTCATCACACTGTATATTATTCGTCATCTTTTACGGTCGCACTTACCAAAACATGGAATTCCCTTCCGCCCTATGTCAGACACTGTCAAACTATAACATCCTTCAAAAACAAACTAAAGAATTATTTAATAACAAACAAACTTATACACCTCACTGATAATATTCCTTTAACAATTAATAAATGTAATTATTTATGAAAATAATATTAAGAATAACAAATATTTTCATTGTTTTGTTTTAAATATTGTATAATCGTAAAATTAGTTTTCTATATCTCATTATTTTCCTTTGTTTTTTATATACACTAGACAGGGACAATTGATATGTCTTGCTTGTATACATTTTATTATTAGTTTTAGTCTTAATTTTAACTAACATTAACTGGTTGCATTATAGATCGTAATATATTAGATATTATCTTTTATATCAAATTTTTACTTAGTATTTAATATCAGAGTTAATTGGGATAGTTATATTGTGATGTAATATATGTTCGTCCTGGTGAGTCGAAGAGAAGGCCACATGGCCTTAACTCCACCAGGCTAAATAAATCTAATCTAATCTAATAGCATGTATTTCCAGATTTGAACCTTAGTTAATTTCTTTGTGCATCTCATTCCTGTTTGTAATTATTGTTCATAGGCATTTGAATTCAGTCACTTCTTCAAAATGCAATAGTATTTGAGCTTCGAATTCGGGAGATCCCGAGTTCATATAACGGTGCCGATTAATATACCTTGGGTTTTTTTTCTAGGTTCCTTCAGTCGCCAATGTAAAATGCTTGGATGATATTTCATTTCCATGGCCCATTTCATCATATTCGCCATTTTATATTATCATTAAATACAAATAAAAATATACATAAATAATAGAAGGTATAGACTTATAATCTTGTATATTAAGGCATCTATAAACAATAAAAATAAATAAAGTAAGCTATATTAATAACATTTATAGTTACCTCGACTGCTCTGTTCTATAAATAAGAGAGCTCCTCTGTGAAATGGCATCGTCTTTAATGTTGGAGAGGGGCTTATGCTTGGCCACGTAATGCTTTACTATAACATAAACACCATTTCATTTGAATGGGATATCAGGTGAAAACTAATAGCAACTCTGCATATACCACAAGCTTCCTTCCCTGCCAGCAGTGGTGCACCGCATGGGTTATCGCATAGGCCCAGCCACTATATCAACTGCTAACACCTCAAGGGTGCCTAATATTTTAAAACAACTTCATTAATATATTTCAAGTCTCGTGTATCAAGATAAATAGAAGTCACAAATAGAATGTCATGTAATGATCATCAATAGGTATTAGAATTTTTCTAAATTTAAAGTTTGTGACCTCGTCAGTTCTTTGCATTATTTCGTGATTTGTAACCGTAGTATTGTTATCAAAATTCAAACTTATTACTTCTTCAGATTCTTAATTAATTATAGACGAATTCTATGATTATGATGTATATTTTCAACAAATATAAGTCTTCTATTAATTTTATGCCTTAAGTTCTTGTTGGAATTCTTTTAAGAACCACCTAGAGATAGTACACTTTGTAATATAGAAAAACATATTTATTTTTTTAGTATTGGGCCTATATGTAAAATTAGTCCTTTTATTTTGATAACTGATGTAACTTTAAAAAACATAAAATAATCAGGAATGGAGAATAATATTTGAAGTATTAAATTATGTTTTAAATATAAAATTCAGATAGAATTATTAGACAGTTTATTGTAGTTTTGATTAAATTACATTCGGGTTTGAAAATGTATAAGGAGGGGACACAAATCCACAGTTTAGATTGTTATTAATAAATACATGGCTAAAAAATATAGGTAACTGAAGTAAGAAGCAAAGGTAAAATTGTCGGTAACCCTTCTGCGGCCATATGGTTTTTAATTATATATAAACATCAATTTTATATCATTAACATATTAGGAAAAAAGAGAAGAAAAAGTTTTAAATGGTATGAATACCTCAAGAATGGAAGAAGAGAGAATACCAGAGAAGATCCTTAATTGGAAAGCTAATGGAAGAAGTGGAAGAGGCAGGCCTAGAGAACGTGGATGATGGATGGATGGATGGATGGATGGATGGATGGAGTGAAGAGAAGTATAGAAGCTAGATATTTAAGGGAAGAAGATGCTTTAGACAGGAACCTCTGGTACAAATCACTTCGGGTTGAAGGAAAATCTCTCTATTGTGGAATATTCCTAAATAAAATAATAATAATAATAATAATAATAATAATAACAATGTTTTATTTAAGCTGACACAGTTAAGCCATGAGGCATTTCCTTCCATTCAACCAGTGAATAATAATATACAAACTTTTATATACTTATTACAATTTTAAAATATTATTAAAATATAGACTAACAATTCAAATGCTAGTTTGATCTAATGTTAACACTGTCAAGTCATACAATAAAATAAGAAAATTTTCCTGGATGGATATTTATAGGTAAATTCAAAATACTGAATATAGTTGTTACTCGTATGCAGGTAGTATTTTCATTATGTGAAACTTAAAATATCAGTTAAATTAAATTTAAATAACGGCAGTGATTGGCATGACTGGGAAGTGAGTTATATGTTCTAATCGTAGATGTTGTGAAGGATTCAAAGTATAAACATGTTCTGTACTGTGGTATCGAAATTAAAGTAGTTTTATGCCTAAATTATGATGAGCCGATAACTATTGAAAACTCGCTAAAAATAAATTGGTAAATGTGCAGAATTTGGAAGAGCAAAACACGTGAATATAGAGTTCTTCGGTCATTTAGACGTAGCCATGATAAGGTCTGAAACGATGGAGACATGTGGTCACAACGGCGGAGATTGAATACAAATTGATTGCACGCATTATGAGCACGTTGTAGTCTCTCAGTTCAGTTAGAGTAGTATGTCGCAGTAATCGAAGTGCGGCATTACAAGAATCTGTAGAAATATTTGTTTTAATTTCGTGGGAAGGAAGTTTTCAAAATGATTTTCATAAGAACAACTTCAATAGCAACAATCCTTCACAATTCGCTAAAAGTAATAATTAGGGCTAGGATTTTTATGATAGGCCTATAGCACATATTTTTTGGTAAGAGTGATATATTTCTCAAATATACATAAATACTTCTTATACAAAAACTAATTGAATTAAAGTACTTTGCTAAGTCATAGACATGCATATTCGGACATTTATATGTGGCGCAGTATATTATAGCAATGTATTGGTCATATTCGTCATATTTTCATTCTTTTAAGAAGTAAATAACTTATCATATAATTTATTTCTTCGTGTTCATTTGAGTTGTTAAATTTCTTAGTATTTTGTTTCTTGTAAAATCTATCTTCCTCTGTTATTTAGTTTCTATTCCCAGTATATACTTTTCCCTTACATATCCTATTCTTCTTCCTCTTTGGCTCTACGGTCCTCTAAGAACATTGGCCTCCTTCATAACATCTGCCCATCCCTTACATGAGCAAATATGTATGTATTGTCTCGCGACAAGCAGGTAGCTACAGATAATTTTCTTCTTCTTCTTCTTCCTTCCAAGTATTAGGCCAAGGCCTGTTATGATCCTATAGAAAATTTTCCTTCCAGCATTTCATAGGACGGCCCAGTGATCTTCGTCCTCTTGGTATATAATTATAAACAGCTTTGGAGATCCGATTTGAACTCATTCTTTCAAGATGGTGTTTCCAATTTAGTTGGTACTGTTTAATATATTCCAAAATTGGCGTAGTCTTCAATTCTTTTAAGATATCGGTGTTCCTTTTCCGATCCCATCTGGTGTAACCCGCTGTTCTGCGCATGAAGAAGTCTTATACGAGAATTTCCCGGAAGGACAGATAATTTTAATAAACTAAAAAGCCTGCTGCTATATAAAATTCCATATTTGAGTTTGCTTCTCATTTGCATTTTATTCTTCAATAGCAAATTGTCATAAACTGATTTACTATTTTATTTTAAAGCGATCCCACTACAGGTCTTAGGAGGCTCCTGGGGTGGTAGGAGGTTAAGGCTCGAACGTTTTCTAGACAATCGGCACTTGGGTTGTCAGCCCTCCGTGACGGCTGCCTTTACCCCAAGAACAAGCGTCTGGTAATCATTTACGTTAGAGGCTGAGTCGATCAGAGGGCCTTAGTGCCGCCAGAAGGTTTGTGTTAGTTTAAGTGTCCTGAGCCCCAACGGGACTTCAGACTTGTAGCGTACTGCCTTAACCACTACGCTATGGCGTGCCCCAACTATTTGATTTACGACTTTTACAACCGATTATCACATAATTATAATGTTATTAGGTCATATATTTTTTTTATATTACAGTGCATTTTTTTAGTTAGGTCATAACTGCATATATATTTTTTGCATATTTCGATGGTTTTTAGGTCATAAAAATCCTAGTTCCAGTAGTTATCTATTAGATTAATTAATTAGGCAATGATGAGTCTATGCGTGTGAAACTTACTGTATCTCTAGTTTTGAGCCCAAAATTGCATATTAATATTGGCAAGGTAAGGGTTTATTTATTTACTACATAAAACACAAACTCATTTTAGTTTTATAGCTATCCTTACCTTCTTGAGGTTGTCTAATAATGTGTGTCAAGGAAATTCAGCGCAGGAACCATAAAAGTACACGATGCATTTATTCCATGTTAACGCGCAGATGTACATGTGAGGTTATACAACACCGCGAGATATAAAGTTGATTTGAAAAATTTTATAGGAAATATACGTTTATATTTGCGTTATAATATTTTCATTTTGATGATAACTTGCTTATTATATTTTAAAATCCTGTAGTCTTTGTAGAAGTTGGTTTATTGTGAGATATCTTCTGTATTTTTATACATTTTTCAAAATTACGATTTATGAAAAAGCATAATATTTTAATGTGTTATTAAAGTCATATAGGCCTATTGTAAATACAGACTTAGTGTTCATAGCTATTACAGCATCCATACACTTCAACAACCTCTCTTGGCTCCATCTTAGCGAAAATTACACTCTCTTTCATTTATTTTCGATAATCTTTACTCTAACTCTCCTAATTACTTGGCCTTCAGATTTGAAAAGTTATCTTCTCACCACAATTTTGATACTACACTCAGACTCAACCCAGGAAGTTACTGTGTGTTTGGAATAGAGCACTGGGTTTCCATTTTAACAGCATTTTCTTGAGAGAAACCCTTATACAAAACTGAAATATGCAACACAGAAGGTACAGGGTTGTAAGTTGTAGCCGTCCAAGCCACCTGCTCTCAGAGAAAAAAACAGTTACCACTAGTCACTGAGCTCGTGCGGACCTGTACTATCCTGTGTGAAAGTGTAGACTCTCATATTTACTATAAAACGAGTTTGCATGCCGTAATAGAAAAAAAACTACGTTTTTAAATGTATAGTAGACAGATTTGGAAAAAGTACTGCTACCCTGCCCCTCCATCCCTCCCTAAGCAAACAAATGCCGTAATTATGAGTTTGACAATATCTACCCCTGTACGTAGGGGGACATGGCGTAGCCCGTAAGATCTGTAGTAACTTCCTGGGCTGAATTAGAGTGTAGGTCACAAGATTTTGTAAGAGTATTTCTTCACAGCACCTCTTTTTATTCTACTTATTTCACATTACTCACTGCCCACTTCTATATCCTCAAGATACAGGGGTTCCTGCACACTTGATACCTTTAATTCAAACTTATACAATAAGAATATAACTTATGAAATAAACAAATAAAACAAATCTCATGAAGATGAAATACAATTTTCGAAAAGCTTCACAAGAATAAAATACATAGGATAATAAAGAAATATTGAGGAAGACGGAGTGTAAAAATACAAAAGAAAAAAACAGTATATATACAATTTATTTATAATACCTATTGTTAAACAATTCTTCTCCACACAGAAATGTATTCTGTCAATAGAAGTATTACTTTTATTTTTCTACCTTTTACATTTTATATTTTATTCGTTAAATCTAGACTAAATCAACATATATTTCATAAATGCATATAATTTTTGTATTGTAGGGTTTTTAGACCAAACTAATTTAGTTACGCTTATTTCCTTACACATGTCAAATTTCATGTGCTCTGCACATCGATTCAATGAGACATATAGCAGGCAACTCAGGTATTACTTAGATGATGAAGGTCGGTAAGTTTTAGCTTTAAGATCTCAGGCTTAAGGTTCTTTACGAGCCTAAAATTCTTCAGGCTCGGGACCCTCGGCTTAAAGTCCCTCCTGGAAGATTTGTCCCTTGGATTTTTCCATCCTAAAAATCCTTCGACCCGGCCATGAACCCGCGACCCTTAGGACCGGAGGCAAGGAACATAACTACTATATCACCGCGACCGACAAAAGCTCCTATTTAAAACTTTTTCAACTCTGTCCTTACTACAAGCTCCAGAAGTTTGTATTGGGAATTTTCGAACACACTGTGTATAATGATTAAGGCTATGCTTTTTTTGTAATATTAAAAATGCAAAATATGTACATATTATGTAAAATATGTAAGATTTCATAAAAATTCCTTAAAATATGTGTATTAAAACACAAAAATTTGATTTTATATAAATTTGTATTAAACGATAACTTTAAGATATATCAAGTCTGAAGATATGCGACAGTTAAATGCTTGACAACGTGGTAAGAAGGGCATTGTCATGTTTCTATTGTAAAGTGATCCCACTACAGGTCGTAAGGATATTGGGAGGTTAAGGCCCCCATATTTCTAGACAATCGGCACCAGATGTCAGCCTTGTGTGATAGCAGTCTTTTCCCCCACAACATAGTATGGTATTAATTTGTATAGGCTGAGTCGACTCCAGGGCCATGATGTCTCCTGAATATTAAGCGGTTTAAAAATCCTGGCACCATCGGGTCTAGACCCTCGATTTCCCAGCTTGTAGGATATTACCTTAATCAACTATATCACGGCGTGCCTCCTATATATTTCTACTATTTCATTCATAAACAGAGTAAATTGTAGAGGTTTTAAAAGAAATCTTGCTATGTGGAATCTTATACTCAAATCTTTAGTGTCTTCTGGGACCTATCTTTATCGTGTTTAGTAAGTAGAGTTCTTCTTTGACCATTTATCAGCAGCTTTTGTATAGGTTGGAAAAACAGTTTGTGTACAATCGGGTATCTGATTTTTTAAATGTAAACAAACATTGTTTTTAATTCTCCGCTTATGAAAATACTTTTTTTTTTAATATGTAATATGTAAATTTGGACAATTGGATATGTGACAGTTTTGGACAGAGAAAGAAATGAAAATATTAGGAAATACTTAAATATGTTTAATTTAACAATAGAATTGACAACATGAGAAAACAACTGGAATGAACATGTTAAAAAGAATGCCTACAGATAGAATCCCTCAGCTGTTACTAAAGTACAAACCAATAGGATATAGAAATGTTGGACGCCCATTTACTAGATGGGAAGATTCATTAAATCCCACTTGATGTGAAAACAAGTCAAAAGGCCTAATTTTATGAAGTAGAAGAAGAAGAGAAGAAGAATATGTAAATGTACATAACAAATCTTTAAAATACGTACAAATATGTAATTATGACCAAATATGTAAAAATATGTAATGATAAATTTTCATACATGATGAGTTACTAATTCGTGGAAATTTGTCAATTTTACCCATATATGAGCAAAGGGAAAGAATATGTAATCACATACAAATCCTAGCCTTAGTAATGATGATTTGTAATGGTTGTGCATTCTCTTACACAAAGTATTTGGATATGAGTGTCATGGTCCACTGGATGCACTAAGATACAAATTATGTTGTCAGGTCGCGCATTGCACATTATATATTGGTGTATGAATCTATAGCAGGGAGAGTGGTCGTGCTTTACATCACTGACTCCGGAGCCTCACGAACTGTCTCATAAAGTTGTGTGGCGCGCGTAAATATTACAGCCGTGCTGGAAACATAATTCAAGGGGCAGATTTATGCCTTCTTCTGCCCCGTCTGTGGTTAGGGAGTATGGGGTGAGCATCATGCCATCACGTGATGCTTAACACTACGTCTCTTACTCTGTCTGTCCCAAAATTTACTTCACTTGCATTTTTGTATTCTTAATCAAATATTAACATATTTCACTGTATAGGGAGATCTGCAAATGTAACACTATTTATAAAATTATACCAATCATGGACTTAAGCTATTTTAAAGTGTAAAATAATCGAAAGAAAATAATTTTAATTACATAATAATTGTCTAGATGTATTTTATTTAATTTAGCCACTCCATTAGATCTCAAATAGTTTGCCAGGCGATGTTTTTTTTTTCGTTTTTAAACTATTATTTGTATATTCTTTATAATTTTCCTTTTAACACAAGCACAGGATACACAGCCAGACACAAGGTGAAGACTCTAAATTCCCCGCCCCTCCGAAAATGTATCCCGAGTTGCCAGGGTGGAAGTCTGGAAATCCACCGACCACGCCACGGCACCCACAAAAGCAATTCAGATATGTGACTGACAAATTTTGCTCAAATATATCTTATTTTAAACTATAAATCTGCACACGAATACATGCTTTGTTTTCTTTCCGAAGTAAGCTATACTCCGTAAAATCCATCGATATCCCGGGTTTGAACCCGCGAACCACAGATGTGGATGGAAGCATGATTGCCATTGACACATTAGTGATGTAATTGTCATTTACACATATACACATATTAGAGGAAAAAACAAACTGGATTCAACGGGGAGGTAGTACACTGCTCAAAACAATTAGAGGAACACTATGAAATATGCAAATATTTTTTCATTGGATAAAGATAGAAACATTAAATTAATAAAGTACATTATTTGTGGTTATTTATTTACTTATTTATTGCTCATGTCGGTAAAAACAAATGAATAACGCTGACAATTAACTTTTCCAATAATTCCGCTATGTAAGCAAATGAATCTTGTGCTTATTTTTCAAAGTTAAACACTCGTTATATAGAGTTAGTATCGTGTATGGCCTCCACGACATTCGATGACACTTTGGCACCTTCGTGGCATGCTCCCAATAAGATTCTGGATTTCCTCTTGCGGGATATTCTCCCATTCCTCCTTCAGAGCATCTCCAAGTTGCTGCAGAGTTTGTGGAACTTCATGTCGGTTCCTGACCTTCCTGTCTAGAAGATCCCACAAGTGTTCAATAGGGTTGAGGTCTGGGCTGACCGCTGGCCACTCCATTACCTCAATTTCATTCCTCCTCAGGAAATCCCTGGTGACAGCCACAGAATGTGCCCTGGCATTATCCTGCATAAACAGAAATCCAGGGCCTACTCCAATGGCAGAAGGTACTACATGCTCTTCCAGAACGTGCTCGATATACCGGGTAGCATTTAGTCGCTGGGGAACAAGTACAAGGTCCGTACGATTGTTGTACATAACTCCGGCCCACACCATTATGGAACCTCCTCCGAATCTATCAATTTCCTGTACAGCCTCTGCAGAAAATCTTTCTCCTGGCCGTCCCCACGCCCTCAATCGACCATCCCAACGTGTAAGACGATACCTGGATTCGTCCGAGAAGAGCACAGACTCCCACTGGTTCAGGTTCCAATCACCATGGTTTTCAGCATACGTACGTCTTGCTGTCTTATGCCCATTTGTTAAGCGTGGTTTTTTAACGGGCCTTTTTGGACGAATATTCTCTTTCCTTAATATGTTCCTTATGGTTTGGTCTGAAAACCGGATTCCGGAAGCCATATGAAGGTCATTCTGCAGGTCTTTTGCAGTTTTTGTACGCTGTCGAAGAGCAGAAAGAACAACATATCTGTCATCCTGGGGGCTTGTTTTAAATTTACGGCCCTGGCCACGTCTTCTACAATACTGACCTGTCTCTCTGTGCCTGTTGCGTAACCTGGACACCATGGAAGGAAAAACCCCAAGATCTCTAGCCACTTGTCGCAGAGATTGACCTTGTCGTAAAAGATGTAGAGCATGATACACTTCAAACTCATTTAAATGCCCCATTTTGTCAGAGACTTCAATAAACAAGGCAATAATCAACATTCGTCACTATAGCAACATCAGGAAGCTTACCAATTAGAAGTGGCCAGTGCCTTCCAAAATAAATAATTTCTCTATATTTGTTATTTGAGGTAATTTCTCTGTATTTAGGCCATGGATCTTTAAAATTTGTATCCAATGATAAAATTAGTAATTCAATTTACATATTGTCCAACTTTCAGCATCACAGCTTTAAAAAACAATTACTTATTCAATTTATTACAAGTGTTCCTCTAATTGTTTTGAGCAGTGTATAAAAAATTGAAATATGCCCGGTCAAGAATTGGTTCTTGGCTCCCATAAAATACACATACAGTATACATAATTTACACTGTATTTACTATCATCTATAGAAAGTAAAAACGAATTAAAAATGAATCAGTTTTGATAATTTTCTTCAGATCGCATTTCGATCAGTTAAATTTATTACACGCTTTATATTAGCTTGACCAGTATCTATGTAACGGAATCTTTGAACACAATTTTCACCCACTTAAAAACATTGGATCGACTTGAAACTTTGTATACTTGTAAAGAACCAATGACAATACAATAATTTTATAATTTGTTTCTAAAATCCTGGCCAGAATCATCAGAAAATAAAAAAAATTAAAACCGGTATAATAGGTTGCGGACGTTTTAGTCAATCGTTGTAAGAGCTCAGTTGGTAGAGCGGTGGGCTGTAGTGGTGTATAATTTCAGTAATCCATAGGACGCTGGTTCAAATCCGGCCCGGAGGATTCTTTTTTCTTTTTAAAAGAGTATTAAGCAATTAAATTTTCATGGGATTCCAGTTTATGGCATTCAATTAAACTAAAAATTATAAAAATAATAATGGTTTAAAAAACTAAAACAACACGCTTTATTAGAAAACCAAACTAAAAAATAAATAATAGTTTAAAAACAAAAACAACACGCTTTATTAGAAAACCGAACTAAAAAATGAAAAATTATTTTAATTTATAACACTCTTGGGTAAAATTGAAGTGGTCAACAAAATAAATCATCTCCAACACATCTAGAATAAAACTAGAGTTACCTACAAAAAAATAATTTTACAATCAAAAGCGTGCGGTGCTTTTTATGGCTTTTACGTTTTCTTCTTAGAGACTTAAAGTGGTAGGAGCTTGAACCCCTATCTTCTTTATTCAATCAGCCCTGCGTGATGGCCGCTTTAACCCCTAGAACATATGATTGTCTGATATTCATTTCCATTAAAAACTGTATCGAATGGTGCCTCTAGAGGCTTTAGGCAGTTTAAAAATCCTAACATCAACAGTCTCGAACCCTCGATAATCTGGCTGATAGCATATCAAGTTAACCAACTACTATATAAAATGCTCATGAAACGTAATATAAACAAAACTATATCAGTTACGTCATTTTTTCTTTGTCCATTCTTGTAACCTGATGAAGAAATTCCTAACATGCTTGCAAGAATTCAGTTTTGAGGTAATAATTTAAAATTGATACCTTTCATTCATTTTTAAGATTAATATTTTCTTCTTCTCAAACTTAATAATATTCTTGATCCTGAAGGCATGTGCCAGTTAAAATCATATTTCTCATGCAGGTTCTCATTTTTACAAACCAAAAAATATTACCGCAGGCTCCCTAATTGGTATTAGTTAAAAACCAACCTTGCTCTTGCCTGGGGTACGACCGGGAGCAATGAAAACTGCACATTATATGAATAACCACAAATTTGCTAAAGGTCTGGAAGATATAAATCAATGTCAGTAGGCTATATCATGAGAATCCAATCTTAGAATTTTACCGTTATTCTGTTTCAAAATATGATACTGTTTTCGAGAATTTTTTTAATTATTTATTGTTTTAAACAATTATGTCTAATGAAAGTATACGGGATAAAGAAACCCTCAATATTATGATTCTCCCTAATCATTTCTTACTTATTTAAAGTAATTTTCTAAGACAGTTTTGTTTATAATACCGTCATTTAATGTTGACTATTTAAATCATGCCCCAAATGGGAGTCAATGACTAATCACATTTCAATGATTTTTTATTTACAACAAATCACAGTCGTTTTTCACCTCGATTTTATCAGTTTAAATTTATCACCGGTAATGCCACAAGTGGTTTCCAAATTATCGATAAATTCACGACCCACGAAGTGAGAAGTGAATGTATCTAGAGAATTTGGAAATCAAGAGTGACATTTGTTAGGACTATTTAACGAACAAAATTAAGTCGTTTACTCACAAATCATTATTTAAATATAGTTATTTTAAGATATTTATATATTTAATGTAAACAGCGATGTTTGAAAACAAATGAGAAACGATTGGTATGCTTCATTTCCTTATTTTGTTTATCACTGCAACCATATTATTATTTATTGCCAAAGGAACGCAATATTGTAAGAATGCACTCTAGTGGAGAAAGAATTAAACACATCAAACTGTATATTAATTAATTTCTGTGTCCTATGATGTAAATATGACAATTATATTTTTCTGGAATATTACCTGGGAAAAAATAAATTTAAGAATGTGAAAACAGTGGTTTCTTTTTTTTTTTTTGTGGTGTAATCAATTGCTACAAATGTTTTTATATTAACTCCTGCATGCGCTATGTGTTTACATTCATGCACTACATATACAATCTGGTAGCCGTATTCCTTAGGGAGTCAGTCACTGCAAAATAATGGTATGACCTATTCAGA
>JASPKZ010009066.1:0-87241 GCA_030220185.1 Diploptera punctata
GTTGACCATTTTAAACATTTATTGGTGAAATGGGCATATTGACTGTATATATATTTTAATCTTTTGGATATTTTTTGTATATAAATTGTATGTAGTATACATAGAGGGCAGTGGTTTTACTTCCCGCACATGGGTGTAAATTTAATATTACAGTACAGTTATTTAGATTGGCCATCCCGAAATGTAGGAAGTTGAACTCTCAATCATGGTCGCCATTGCTGTAAGTAAGACAAAATGGACTAATCGCGCAAAAAGAAAGATTGCAATATAGTATAATGAGAAGTTAGACTTATGACTGTATTTTTGTTTTGGTTCCATGATCAAACAGTTGAAAAGTATAATGAGAAGTAAGACTTCTGTCTTTTATTTTGGTTTCACACACAAACAATTGAGTAACATATACTATCTTTATTGCAATCCTATGTTTTATTACATTAAAATCCGGACTCTAATAATAACTTATAGTTTAACATGATTTAGTTTTCACTCCGGTCCGACACATTTAAATAAGTGACACGAGAAATTATTGTTTCGCCAATTTTTCTTGCTATATTACAGAACATTATGCATAGTTTTACTAGACCTTGAAATGGCGATGGTATTAGATCCTCGTTCGCCCTCTGCTGGACGGGTGTGCTTTCCTAATGGGAAGGTTCTTAAGCATACCGACTTTGTTGTTTATTATGGAATGGAGAATGAAATAGGGACATGGAAAACCAGAAGGAAAGCGTCCACTTGGTATGAGGTGGAAGATTAATATTAACCATGATTTGAAGGAAGTAGATTACACAGGAGGTGATTGGAAAACATATAAGCACAGGATACAGATTATGGTGTGCTTATGTTCACGCTGTCATGAACATAGATTTCGAAAACTGCCAGTGAGTTAGATAGTTAGTTGTATACATATGTCAGGTAGTATATGTGGTTAGTACATCACCGCGAGGCGACTCTAGTAGGAAACTAAGGTAAGATCCATTTCCTCGGATGGATCATGATCGGTTAATTTTGTTCTGAAGTTTTTCTATTCAGAGTAGAGGTTCTTTTACGAGCCCAAACATCTTCAGACTCGTTGCCCGCGGCTTAAAGTTCGTCCCGGAAAAAAAAATATCCCTGGATTTTTCTGTCCTAAAAGTTAATCGATCACGGCTGGGTTTGAACCCTGAATCCTCGGGGAATAAAGGCGAGGAACATAACAACTGACCACCGCGGTATACTTAATAGCCCTTAGAATAACTTTATTTTTAGCTCACTGGGACTATTGAACCTGAAACTTCAAGGGCGCGGACATATATTACCTATACATATCTATCCTGATCTAATGTTTTCCAATCATTACCTGTATAATTTACTTCCCTCAAATCATGGTTAATATCCCAACTTATTCATGACCTACTTTCTGGGCGCTTCCGCTCTGCTTTTCCTACTATAAATTTACATTTCTCATTTGTGCCGCATGTTCTGCCCACGAGAGTATTACATCTGGTTTCCTGTTGATGTTATATAGTATATACTGTATAATCCATAGACGAAGTGAATGAAAGCAGTAGGTATTTCATACGTCATGACTGTTCCGTTGTTCTCAGGTAGTATGCCATTGTACTTACTTACTCACTGGCACTATCGAACCCGTAGGTTCATGGCCGCGCGCACATAAGCTCTCCATACATCCCTATCCTGAGCTAATGCTTTCCAATCATTCCCTGTATAATCTACTTCCCTCAAATCATAGTTAATGTTGTTCTCCCACCTCATTCTTGGTCTACCAACTGGGCGTTTTCCCTCTGGCTTTCCTACAAGAAGCTTCCATGCAAGTCTTTCATTCCCCATACGTGGAACATGTCCTGCCCATCGCAGTCTACGACACTTAACTGTTCTTATTATATCTGGCTTCCTATAAATACCATGTAGTTCATTGTTAAGTAGTCTTCTCCATCCACCTGTCTGTTCATCTCTCTTTGGTCCAAAAATTTCCTAAGTACTTTATTCTCAAATACTTGTAATCTCCTTTCCTCCCTTAAAGTAAGAGTCCATGTTTCGGACCCATATAATATAACTGATAGAATAATAGTTTTATATATTTTCAGTTTAACGTTTTTTGAAAGGAGTTGGGAAATCAAGAGTCTCTGCAATGCATAATAGCACGCATTTCCAGAATTGAGCCTATGTTTAATTTCTTTGTGCATCTCATTCCTATTTGTGATTATTGTTCCTAGATATTTGAATTCAGCCACTTCCTCAAAATTTCCCTCATTTGTCATTACCTGTCCATTTCCATTATATAATGTATTTTTATGTGTGACCATATATTTAGTTTTATTGATGTTTACTTCAAGTCCTAATTCCTTAGTGTTACTCAATAGTGTGTGTGCGTGTTGTCCTTTAGTATCTCCTCGCTATCGGCCAATAGTACTACCTCATCAGCATAAACTAACAGCTTATTAATACCATTGATTTGTTGTATCGGCTTGAAATTCCGTGTTGACCCTCTTCGTCCCGTGCTTTCATTCTCTTCGTCTGTGGACTATAGTTCACTGTTATTTAGTTTCATCATTCGCCTGTCTCTTGCTGTCTTTGGTATAAATACTTTTGGAATATCTTTATTCATAAATATTCGAAATATGTTATCATATTTTAATGTAAGAGACCAGATTTTGCATCCTTATAATGTAACTGGAATAATAACCTTATGCATGTGTTTTAATTTAACGATTTCTTGTGAGATGTTGGAGATAACTACTGTAATGGATAATAGCTTCCAAAGTTGAGTTCATGTTTAATTTCTTTGTAGACCTCATTCCAGTTTGGAATTTATTTTATTAGATATTTGAAATCGGCCACTTTAAAATTTTCCTAATTTGTTGTTAACTGTCCATTTAAGTAAAGTGATCCCTCAACAGGCCCAGAGGCCCTTGGGGTAGTAGGAGGTTAAGGCTCCCACTTTTTCTAGACAATCGGCACTTTATGTCAGCCGGGTTGTCAGCCCTGCGTGACGGCCGCTTTTACCCCCAGAACAAGCGTCTGGTACTCATTTCAGTTAGAGGCTGAGTCGACCCCAGGGTCATAGTGCCGCCAGAAGGTTTGGATCAGTTTAAAAATCCTGACCCCACCGGGACTCGAACCCTCGACCTTCCGGCTTGTAGCTCAGTGCCTTAACCACTACGCTACGGCGTGCCCCCAACTGTCCATTTACATTATATATAATTTATTTCTGCCATAGATTTAGTTTTATTAATATTCACTTCCATCTCCAGTTCTTATATTATGATTATTGGCTTTTATTATTTTCACTATTTTCATCAGCATATACCGAAAGCTGACTGGTACCATTTAGTTGTGCGGACTATTTAATATCTAAAGTTTTCATTGCTACAATTAAATACAACAGAAAAAGATACTGCAAAACTAAATACCATTGATCTGAAGACATGGGAGAATCACTACAGAGAATTATGGTGTAACGAAGAATAATTAGTTATAAAACACCCTTCTGAAAGTGAAAATAAATCAGAAATAGACAGAATTACTCTAAGCGAAATGAGAGAGGCATTGAAAGAAATGAAAAATAGAAAAGCACCAGGTATAGATGGTATAAACAATGAACTGATAAAGTATGCAGGTTTATTTGCAGAAATAAGATTATTGAACTTAATAAACGAATCTTGGAAGACATGTAAAATACCTGAAAATTGGAAGATAGGTGAAGTCATATCCCTCTTCAAAAAAAGGAAATAGATTAGATAGTAAAAATTATAGAGGTATCAGCTTATTGAACTCCACTTATAAATTATATGCAAAAATAATACATAATAGATTGAAGAAGATATCTGATACACTCTTAGAAGAAGAACAAGCAGGGTTCAGAAAAGGAAGACCCTGTAGTGATAATGTGTTTATTATAAAGATACTAATTGAAAAGAGAAGAGAATTTAACCTGCCAACATATTTGTTGTTCATTGATTTTGAAAAGGCCTTTGACAGAGTAAATAGATCTATACTATGGGAAATAATGAAGGAACGAGGATATCCACACCATCTAATAAAATCAGTCCAAGGCTTATATGAAGAAACTAAAGTTGTGATAAAAACTGATGGAAAAAGGTCAGAAGAAATTTTAATAAATCAAGGAGTTAGACAAGGATGTAGTCTATCGCCCACTCTTTTTAATGTATATATATCGACGACATTATGAAACAATGGAAAATTATAATTGACAATGGCCTTGGATTCAACAATAACTCAAGTATTATTAACTTACTTTTCGCCGATGATTTAGTCTTACTACACCATGATGAAGATCTGTTACAATTGGCTGCTTACAAACTAAATGCAATATGTAGCGATTATAATTTTAAAATTTCAATAAGTAAAACAAAAGTAATGGCATTTTGTGGAAGAAATACTCTGCGTGCAAAAATAGTAATTAGAGATGAAATTATTAAACAAGTATCCCACTTTA
Organism: Diploptera punctata; assembly: GCA_030220185.1. Lineage (NCBI taxonomy): Eukaryota > Metazoa > Arthropoda > Insecta > Blattodea > Blaberidae > Diploptera > Diploptera punctata. The sequence goes on from JASPKZ010009066.1 coordinate 4,460, forward strand.
AATATTTAGGATGTGACATCAGCTATGGGTATGATAAAGGTATTGAACACAAAACACATCAGTTTCAAGCTATTTGTGGTACAATAAATAGAACATTGAATAATAAAGCCCACAAACAAACAAAATTAAAATTTTATAAAACAATGGCTGTCCCTGTCCTTTTGTATGGGAGTGAATCTTGGATTACCACTACCAAACAAGAAAGTAAAATCCAAGCAGCCGAGATGAAATTTTTAAGAAGAGTAAAAGGCTGCACTAGAATGGACCAGATAAGAAACGAGGATATCCGTGAAGAACTGCAGATCTACTCCCATAAAAGAAAATATATTTAACAACAAGATACAGTGGAAAGAACACGTAGAAAGAATGGAAGAAAAAAGATTACCAAATAAAATCTTCCATTGTTTTTCAAGAGGAAGAAGAGATGTCGGACGTCCTCGGAAGAGATGGTATTAGATGTATTAGTGAAGACGGAACAGGCAACTCTTGCCTAAACCAGGAAGTGAAGAAGAAGAAGAAGAAGTTTTCATTGCTATTTTAAAAAAATCTATCTACCGCCATTACTGTTTCCTTGCAATGAAACTGGGTATATACAATTTTATTGACAAAATATACTAATACAATTGGAACATTAAATCATCTAGATGAGAAATTTCTATGTGACGTTAGTTCTCTGGAAACTGTATTGTATTTTTTTGTGTATGTGCAAAGAGAGATGAACAGACAGACAAATGGAGTAGACTTGCATAACAGTGAGATATATGATCTTTATGTGAAACTAGATATAATAAAGACATTTAAGTCTCACAGATTACTATGGACAGGACATGTGGTACGAATGAGCAATGAAAGAGGTGCATGGAAACTACTTGCAGGAAAACCAGAATGAAATAACCCAGTAGGTAGGCCAAGAATAAGGTGGGATAATTACATCAACCATGATTTGAGGCAAGTAGATTATACATGGGATGATTGCAAAACATTAGCTCAGGATAGGGATATATGGACATCTTATGTCCGTGCGGCCGTCAGCCTATGGGTTTGATAGTGCCAATGAGTTAGTTACAAACTTAAGGCTGGATTTTCAATCCATCTCTCCTTCGAATGACCCAAAAGTATCATTCCATGTGGACGGTAGTAAAGCATCGCTTTTGGGATTCTCCTTATATACACAGAAAGGTGTTAAACGTGATGTGATCCAGTATGAAATAAAATTTAAAGTCCCCAAATAAATATAAACATTTATGACATGTCTTGAAAATCGTAAGCAAATTAAACTTTACGTTGTAAACCAAAGAGAAATTATAGGATGGCGCTTTCGTCTAGTTCTAATTAATGTTAAGAGAGATGCGACGTTAGCAATCCATTCGTGAAAACACACAACAGATGGTGGTACTAATTATCAACAAAGTGGAATAAGATTAAAGACTTCACCATGTTACTCCTTCAAACAAGTAGAAAATATCTCGCTATCTAAATGTGTGTATATTCCAAAGATATTATACACACTTTTCGTGCTTTGGGTTTTTTTATTTACGGATAACTTGGGCAGATCACTATACGCATATTATGTGTACATTACCTGGCAATAGTTGAAACCATCTACTTGGTTTATTAGCAAATTTCTGATCTTGTAGTCCTGTTAGGAAAAGTTTTAAATCTGAAAATTCGTATCTGATATTTCAGTAGTCCTCAACCAAAGCAAATTTCACTTCAAAAAAACTTCGTCAATGATTATATAACATCTCTCAGAAACATGGAAGTGGTTGATATATTTAGGTTGTAACATTTTGAGATGTGTCCACCACTGTGGTCTCGAGGTAGCGTGCTGCCTTGTCACGCAGCGGGCCCGGGTTCGATCCCCGGTCGGGGCAGTTTTTCTGGGTGAGGATTTTATCGGAGTTTTTCCTCACCTGTAAGACAAATGTCAGGAAAACGTTAAAGACCCAAACGGTCACCGAAATCATATGGCCATCGCAATCATTATTATTCATATTAATTTTACATTAAGCTTAGGATTAGGGGCTATCCTGGCTCACCACTATCATCAATCATCATCCATCATACCATCGGGGCAACATAATCCAGCCTTCCAGGCGCCCGTACCTCAGAAGTGGGTTACAATTACGTCATTGCCAGGAGAGAGAACACCAGAAATGTCTAAGAGGATAAAAACGGGGGGCATTATAAAAAAATTGAAATGTTATTTCACGATAATTAAATGAATCAGATTTTACACTTTACCTCATATTTCTGTATATTACCAACATCGGTTTACAAAGGAATGTTCCTTCCATTGCCAATTGGCATCTGTTTGCGACCACTAGAGCTATATATATGAGTAGTCTAAGGAGTTAATGGTCAGAGCTTCTGACTGCAGTTCATGGGGGCCCGGGTTCGATTCCCGGTCAGATCACAATAATTTTTCTTAAAGGGAATTATTCCTGTGGTCGCCCTCGGTTTGGATTTAGGTTAAGTCCAGGTTTAAGAACTTTCATGGCGCTTCATTATCATTCATGACCTACCTTAAAATCGGTGCATCGTAACTCCACCTTTCAGGTACCCCAACTTAATCATCATCATCATCCATGCAAGTATTAAGCCATGTGGCCTGTACGGTCTCAAAGATGAGTTTTCTATCCAGCGCTTTTTTGGACGTCGCAGCGATCTTTTGCCATGGGGGCAACTTAATAAAGTGTCTAATATTTAATTACAACAATCGATTATTAATATTATTTAAAGAATAAATTAATTTGATTGATTTAAATTCCGCCTATTCCAGAAGAGAATACCAGAAATGCCATAAAGATAAACCGTTAGCATTGGATATATATCTTCTTCGTCTTCTTCTTCTTCACGGTTTAGGCTTATTTACTAGCCTGTTCCAGTCCAAATTACTGCTCCTTCCATCTTTTCCTTGGCCTTCCCAAACTTCTACTTCCTCGTGGTGAATAGTTGTATGCTGCTTTTGGTATTCTATTCTCAGTCATTCTTGTCAAGTGTTCTTTCCAATTTGTTCTATATTTCTCTATTGTTGTATTTAATTCCTCTACTTTTAGTTGTCTTATTTCTGTGTTATGTTTTTTGTCTGTTCTTTGATATCCTGCTATAACGTCTGAGGAATCTCATTTCCGCAGCTTGTATTCCGGCACATTGTTGTGTTGTCACTGTCCATGTTTCGGAAATTGGATATATATATCGGCGCGGTGGTCTGGTGGTTATGCTCCTTACCTTTGGTCCCGGGTTGATAGTTATTTTAGGTTCGAAAAATCGATGGAGCATGTCCTCCAGCAGGGAACTTTCTGAAGATTTTCAGGCTGGTAAAAGTTCTTTAAGCCTAAATAAAAAGGTCTCTAAGCAAAATTTACCAACCTCGTTATCCTAGATATACCTTAGTTGTCTGCTAGGTGTCTCATTGGATCGGTATGTTGAACACATATCATTCATGACATATACTGGCAAATAAGCGTAACTAAATTAACTTGGTCTAGTAACTCCTAACAAAGGAGCGGCTAAGGCTTACATTGAGCTCCGCCATTATAATATATATTCCTTAATAGGATCGGAGTGTTCCACGGCCTTGCCTTAATCCCTAGTTAATATATATATATATATTAATGTGTGTGTGTGTCTGTGTGTTTGTAGTGAGCTCCGAAAATTTTATAATTTGTATTGCGGTCATTGTGGGTGCCTGGTGTAATATATACCCCATATACACCGTGATTCAAAATTGACTTTACAAGCTTATAGAAATTTATTTAGAGGACCTACAGAATTGGTTTTAATGTCATATGATAGCACAACTCATCAAGTTTTCACCGACATAGTTTTATAGTACCTAGTTCTCTCACCGCGTGCGTTAACGTAGTTCATATCAAAATGGCTGCTTTCACAGGTGCCGAACGTGCTCGTTGTGTGTTTTTGTTCGAAGAAACTAAATCTGCGACAATTGTTCAGCGTAGATTTCGTACACAGTATGGTAAGGATTCTCCTAGCAGGCCAACAATTTATTCTTGGCACCAAACATTTGTTAGGACTGGCTGTTCTGTTAGTCATTCCAAGCATACTGGCCGTCCACGTACGGCTGAAGCTGTGGTTGAACAAGTGAGGGATAGCTTTGCTCGGAGCCCTAGGAAATCAACACGGCGTGCGTCACGTGAGACTGGCATTTCACAACCGACCATTTGGCGCATACTACGGAGACGTTTGCACTTGAAATCATACCGATTTTCGATGGTGCAACACATTACTGATAATGATAAGATGGTTCGACGTGATTTCTGTGCAGAAATGCTTGGTCGGATTGAGGAAGATGAAACGTATTTGAACCACGTAATCTTCAGCGAAGAGTCTACATTCCACGTCAGTGGCAAAGTAAATACCCATAACAGCAGGATCTGGGGCTCTGAACTTCCACATCTCCATCTGCAACACGTACGTGACAGCCCGAAAGTGAATGTGTTTAGTGCCCTAAGTAAAACTAAAGTGTACGGCCCCTTCTTTTTCCAAGAAAAAACTATCAACGGTACGATTTATCTGGATATGCTAGGAGGATCCTTACCATACTGGGTACGAAATCTACGCTGAACAATTGTCGCAGATTTAGTTTCTTCGAACAAAAACGCACAACGAGCACGCTCGGCACCTGTGAAAGCAGCCATTTTGATATGAACTACGTTAGCGCACGCGGTGAGAGAACTAGGTACTATAAAACTATGTCGGTGAAAACTTGATGCGTTGTGCTATCATATGACATCAAAACCAATTCTGTAGGTCTTCTAAATAAATTTCTATAAGCTTGTAAAGTTGTAAAGTCAATTTTGAATCACCCTGTATACATTATGCTTCCTAGAGGGAGTTTCTTAAACAAGCTAATTTAGTTACGCTTATTTACCTACAGATATCAACGAGTGACATGTGGTTAGCACATCGCCTCAATGTGACATCTAGTAGGCAACTGAGGTATTACTTGGAATGATGAATGTCGGTTAAATTTTGTACAGAGACCTTTTTATTCAGGCTTGCGGTTCTTTTACGAGCCTGAAATTCTTCAGACTCGGAACCTACGGCTTAAAATCTCTCCCGTAGGACTTTTTCCTTGGATTTTCCATCCTAAAAATCCATCAACCACTGCTAGATTTGAACCCGCGTCCCTCAGAACTAAAGGCAAAGGAACATAACAACTAGCCTATCGCTGCCAACTGGGTGTCCGGTAGGTACGATCAATAATTAAGATTTTTTTTCGAGAGTCTTTTCATGGTTACTATCTCAGACGCTTCATTCTTTCGTAAGTCACTAAAAAATTATAAACAGTAATCATCGTCAGAGTCACATGGTTAATGAAAACAGATCAAGCTTTTACTTTTCAATGTTCTACTTTTTATATCGTCAATATGTTTACTTCGCCAAAGTGATCATTTTTATAGAGACGTATAAACACGAATCAGCAAGAGAAAAACTTTCAATGTAAAATCACGGCGCTTAAAAAGAGTATGACGTTAAATTTGGGAATATCATTGGTGTATGTTTCAAACATAAAAATATATTTAGTTTAGTTTCATTTTATGACAAAGTTTATGCAACGAGGAAGACAACTTTCAGCTGTCTTCAAAAGAAGATTGTCTCGCGACATTCTGACGAATATTAGATCGTAAACTTCGATATTGATCATAATTTCTCATTACGCATTCAGTTTTATACAACTTGTTAATAAATATACAGGGTGTATGTACGATAAATGCGCAGATTTTAAGCACTACGTCGCCGTGGCGTTTTTGGGGTAGTCCCTATTTCACTTTGGCGACTCAGATTAGAATCTCGGCGGGTAATAATAATAATAATAATAATAATAATAATAATAATAATAATAATAATAATAGCTTAATTGTACCTGGCAGAATTAAGACCCCAAGGCGTTGTTTACTACTCAACCATGTTAGGTAGGAAATTACAATAATTATTATTGTATCTAAATTACTATAAACATAAATGATTACATGGTATATATATATATATATATATATATATATTGATTAACTTTAGATTTAACGAATAAAATATAACATTTACAAGATAGAAAAATGAAAATGAGACTACTAATGACATAAAATAAATTTAATTCTGGAAATAAATTAATTATTTAACAATAAGTTACAAGATATTAATTTCTATCTTTGACCAGGGTGCATGTCTTGTGTTTGTATAAAAATGAAAAAAGGCAAACAATGTGAAAACATAAATGGTAAAAGCAGCAAAAAGAAGAAAAGAGATTGGCAAAAGCAAAAATAAGTAAAGTAGAACGAATTCATCGAAGTAAACATTACAAGAACTCAGAAACATGGATTTTTTTTTGTGAATAGCACCATACATTTTTTGAGTAATATTTTCCTTATTAATTTGTTAAATATGTTTGGGTTCGTAACTCATTTTTTGTTGTTGTTGATTGTTTTGGCTTCACTCAGTATAATATGACGCGTTGTTGATGCGTTGCTCAAATTGCTGCCGTTGAATTTCGCGAGCGGCAGCAGGACTCCTTAAAAGGCAATATGACTTCGATTCAGGTAGTGTGTAATTAGACCTGATTTCTAGATGAGTCAGTTTCCAGATATACGATTCTAGAAGAATCGCCCTCTGGAGAGGATTTCAGACTTGCTTCAAATGGTTCTGATCCTCACATATACATAAGCAGGGATTACATCTGCTACGCACAGCGGGTTGCCTTGCTGTACTCTGGCTTTGATTTCTGTGCTTTGCAGTTAAAAATGACAGATAATATTTTGGACATGGCCTTGATATATCACAACGTTCCCTTGGAGGAATTTCAAGGTCTGTTTCGACATGTAATGGTTGACAGTCCCTTGTCAGAAAAAATCAATATAGCTTATATTTTTGTTTAAAAAACGACATTAGGGTCTACTTATGAGATAGTATTTGCAGTGAATGAAAATGTTACCTTAGATAGAGATGTATAGAGAGCTCGAATCTCTTTGTTCGATAGTGCCAAGTAAGTTAAAATTGTTATTTTATATTGGTGGTGAGAATTGGTCATATTTTCATTATCGTGTGTCGGGGCAAGGCGTTTAATTATGGGCTGTAATCTCCGCATTGTACCAGAGGGTTGGGTATTTTTCTTCATGTATTCGTGTACAAAGTGGCCATCCGTTCACATTTAACCTTGTATAAAATAAGTACCCCCAGGAATAAATATGAACGCAGTGTAGAGGCGGGCACAACATTTCTTTCTCATGCGTTTGGTATCAGTGAGTGTTATATCTACACCCCTTGGATGTTAGTTTGATAACATTTTCATTTAACGGCCAATAACACAACGCAGAAAATCATTGTAATTCAAATCTCTGCGTGAAAGAACCGACAATATTTTCTCAAATGTCTCTTATTTCAGACTTGAATAGTTTTTTACGTTTCGAAAATATCGGATCCGACATTTTCCTGACAAAGGGACTGTCAACAATTGCTTGCCGAAACCTACCTTGGAATTTCTTCCAGAGAAGCGTTGTGATGTACAAAAGCCATGTCAAAAAAAATCTGCCGTTTTTAACTGTAAGAGACTAAAATCTAGCGCTAAATCTCTCATTTAAACTTCTTCTTCATTTTTATCTTCACTTCAAGGTTAGGCGATTCGCCTGTTCGGAATTCACAATGATTCCTTCCAACTCTTCTTAGGTCTTCCTACATCCCATAATCCTTTTGGTTTATAATGATATGCAATCTTGGGCAATCTTGTTTCTTCCATTCTCTGAAAATTCTATTCCCAGCCACCGCGGTATTTCATTTCAACTTTAGGGAAGTTAAACAACTCGTCTCCTGTATTAGCAGACTGGAAAACCCTCACTACCCGTCGTCCGCGCCACGTCCCGCCTCACTCCACTCTTTGCTTAACTCATGCAGGGATGTACATCTGCTCCGTACAGTGGGCTGCCATTGCTGGATTTTGGCTTCGATTTCTGTGTCTAGCACTTAAAGCGGTAGATAATGTTTTGGAGACGACCTTGGTACATAATGCTTTTCTGGGAGAAATTTCAAGGTACATTTCGGGCTGAAATTAAAACAATAATGGAATCTGATTTCTTTTTACTTGAGGTTGAGATTCAACTTGAATCTCTTCTTAAAATAATGAAGGATGAATACGAGATTCGTAGGTAGTATTATAACGTTACTAATGATATAACAACTATCACTGATGACATTCAATGGTTGATAGTTCCCTTGTGAGATATGAGTCGCCCTCAACAAAATTATATTCAATTAATTATTGTAGGCTTTTCAGAACTTGTTCAATCTTCGAGAGCACAATTTTAAAAGTGTTGAATTAGGAACAAGAGTTTTTGTAATATTCCATGAAAAAATGAGACAAATCTATCCAATATACGGTTAGAAAAATACATTGTATCTACAGTACTTATATTTTCGATGTAGGACTACCTAGACTGACCTAAAAATTAATAGTAAACGTAAAACCTGTGCTCCTGTCCAGCGTAATTCAAAGTTGAGGGTTGAGATGAGATAAAATAACTACTATTTGAATGCCTGAATCAAAAAAATTATTTTCCCTTGAAACCTAGGAATTGTACTTTTAGCTATACATCTTGCATACTTCCTTACCTGTTTACCAAACTTTAAAGGTAAACAGACCCATAACTAAAGTATATATTTTTACTGTTTCACGTTTTAAATTATAGTGGTTTCCATGGAGAAACACCATAAACTCAACTCAATTTCGACAAAAAAGTGACTTGCCTGGTTCTTTCCCTGTTCCCTGACCAAGCGTGTCGCAACATCGTGGGAGCAGATGTAATGAAAAGAAACGGAGGAATGAAAATGGAGAAGTGGTGAAATTAAATATTTGGAAACAGGAAACGTAAAAAACTTCCCCTGCTCCAATTCGTCTACCACGGAACCTACATCGAGTGATCGAGATGCGAATTTTGGTCCCAAGAACAACAATAATAATGATAATAATAATAATAATAATAATAATAATAATAATAATAATAATAATAATAATATTTGTATCCATTTATCCCCAAGTGGGCAAGAGTGCTCCCTTACTGAAAACCAAGCTAATTTAGTTACGCTTATTTCAATACTGTTTCAGCAAATTAAAAGTGGTTAGCTCTTCACCTCAATATACGTCTAATATTCAACTAAGGTATTACTTAGTTTGAAAAGTATGTTTAAATATTTTTTTTCTCTGAGTTTCTAGTTTAGGCTTCAGTTGTTTTTACGAACTCAAAGTTCTTCAGACTCGAACAATAATTCTATAATTTTTTTTACCAAATTGTTTTCAAACGTCCTATGTAGAATTAAGTATTATGAATACATGGAAATTGAATAACAATATTAGAGTAACATTTGTTATTATTTATGTATATGTTTCGAGTTTTCCAAGAAATTAGAATAACAGCTGATGTATATTAATCATGGGTTAAGCATGCAATGCAGGCTAGCCATAACAGATGTTCCCACACAAAAACAAATGAAATATCGTTTTCAGAAGAGAAGCGTATTCTCGCTTGTTAGAGAAAATTGGTCTCTGGTAGAAACAATTTCTTTACCACAATGCTACTTGTATGAAACAAATGCCTAACACACTAATCAATGTAACTCGAAAAAAAGGATCTGGGAAACATACCAAGTATTGCTGTATACCACTGGGGAAAAAATCAGAAAAATGTAGACTATTATTCTTTATAAAACAAGGTCTGTAATAGATATTTATGATATTATTATTATAATTATTATTATTATTATTATCATCATCATTATCATCCTCATTACAAACTAACTCACTGCCAGTCTGAAACCCGGAGGTTCATGGCCACACGACACGCGAGCATAAGATCTCCATACATACCTATCCTCAGGTAATGTTTTCAAATCATCCCCCGTATAATATACCTCCCTCAAAGCATGGTTAATTTTATTATCCCACCTTATTCTTGTCCTACCTGTTGGCGAATTCCTTATGGTTTTCCTACAAGGAGTTTCCAAGCTGTACTTTCATTCTGAATTCATGCCACATGTCCTGCCCATCGCTGGCTATGAGACCTAACTGTTGTTATCATGTGGCTTCCTATAAAAATCATGTAGCTCATTTTTTTAGTGTTCTCCATTCGCCTGTCTGTTCTCCTGTTTTTGGTACAAAATTTTTCCTAAGAACTTTATTATCAAATACTCATTACATTTCCTCCTTCCTTAAAGTAAGACTCCATGTTTCACATCCATACAATTGGAAAAATAACAGTTTTTTGTATTTTCAGTTTAAAGCTTTTTTAAATGAATTTCGGATGATAAATGTCACTTGTATGCACGATAGCATTCATTTCCAAAACTTATCTTATGTTTAACGCTTTCTTCACCTTATTCTTATTTATAATTATTGTTCCTAGTTAACGTTTTTCAAAATTCCCTCTTAGTCATTTTTTCCATTGTCATTATATAATAAATTTCCTTTGTGTGACCATATCATGTAGTTTTATTGAAATTTACTTCCAGTCCCAATTCCTTACTAACATAAAATATAATTACGTGTTGGCTCTTAGTATTTCCTCGCAATCACTTAATATTACATCAACAGCATATACTGACAGCTCACTAATATTATCACGTTGTATGCCTTCTTTATGGTCTGAGATTTGGTGGCATGATCTAGTACTAAATTTAATAGTTGTAGGGATAGTGCATATCCTTGTTTTAACCCATTGTAAATTAAAAAAAAAAATCTGTAAACTTACTCTACTCGCATCATATTCTTTGTGTCATTTAGAAACATTCGAATCAGCCTAACAAAATTTTTAGAAATTCCGAAGTTCAGAAGGATACGGTACATCTTAACATCTTTTCAATCTTAATTGAATTAATTTAGGCAATGACAGAAATTTAGATAAACACGCTACAATACAACGATTCAATTATCTATGTGGCACAATTAAACGCACATTATTAAATAAGACTAAAAAAAGAAACTATTTTGAAGTTTTATAACGTATTGGCAGTTCCATCTCTTATCTATGGATGTGAAACCTGGACATTAACGAAAGCAGATAATAAACAAATAAAGGCTGCTGAAATGAAGACGTTGAGAGCAATAGCAGGATACCAAAGGACCGATAAAAAGAAAAAACGAAGATATAAGAACAGAACTTAATATATTTAATCTCTGTGAAAGAATAAAATATTATCAAAATGCTTATCTTCAGCACGTATTGCGAATGAAGGAACAGCGCATACTAAGAAGAATGTATAATTATAAACCAAAAGGGAGAAGATTGTTGAGAAGACCATTGAAGAGATGGAAGGACCAATTCGACCTATAATGAGATGGGAACAGGCCATTGGGCTTAATCCTTGTTGTTGATGATGATGAATTGAATTCAATGCCTTCTTGAAATCTACATATAGTTGATGCACAGTGACATTATATTCCCATTTATTGTCTTAAACTGTTTTATACTAAAAAATATGATCTATTGTAGACCTGTTTGTTTTAAATCCACATAGATGATCACCTTTTAGGTCGTCAATATAAGGAGTGAGTCTGAATACAATATACGAGCATGAAACATATTTTAAATTTCGCGATTATTAAGATCCACAAAACTGAATATTAATGTTTTGAATATGATGGCGTCTAAAATTGAAAATGTCATATTCGTGCTGTTTTATAATATTAGCAGACAAATCCTAGAGGTAATTATTTATTTGTCAACCAAAAATTTCGTTCAAATGAACAATAAAATAAACTCTTTCAATTCAACTCTGGCAATAACGAATGGTATGATAGACGCCATTTTGAAAATGTTTGCTGATGTCAATATTAGCATTTACGGAGGGTTCAGAAGCCAATCAGTGTAAGTCAATAAACAGTATATACTACTTAATTAGATGTTTTAAAGGTATAACACAGAAAAATACAGCTTAGTATAAATATTATAAGTTTTTTTATTGAAAAGTAATATAACGATACACTATTATTAGAAGATGCAGAACTAAACTTAAATAGTTTCGAAACTAACTTTGATTTTACACAAAAACTGTGATTTTTATTATAAATGTTCACTGAATATTTTGATTAATTTAATCTATGTATTCTTTGTTCATTACAGCTGTCATTCTCTATAGGATTGTTTCATTTAATTTGTTTTTGAAGAGGACGCGCGTTCTGTAGTTTACTTTTTATTTTATTTTTTTCTAATGCCCCCTGGTTGTCTTTTATGACATTTCTGGCTTCCTCTCCTGGTATTGGCAGAATTGTAAGCTATTTGTTAGATTGGGACACCTGGAAGACGGAGTTACTTAGCCCGATTATATGATGGGTGATAATCTGAGTGATAATTCGGAGGAATATACGACAAGAGATCCAACATATGTTTTCCTTTTATTCTCTTTAACAGGTCTACGATCAAGATACAGGGGATCTTGATCAATATTGATTAAATTAGCAGGCGTTCCTTTTGAAGTTGATTTAATTTTGATCTCATAAAAAGAAATATCATCCTGCATTGTCTTTTTTATAGAAAATATACTTTTCTTTTTTCTTGTAATATCTTAGCCATTTTATTTTCAACCAATAAACTTTAACCCCTTCAGTATTTTTTATTCCAAATTAAATTTTCCAGTATGTTTGGTTGAATGAAACTCTTGTCGCTTCATCTCTGTTACCTGGAATTTATTTTTTTACAATTGTTACCAACTTATCTAAAATCTTGGCAAACAATAAATAGTTTATTGCTTGCATTGGATTGGATAATAACAAAACCTGCATCGTTTGTGAGGAACTGTGTCAAGATACCAAAACTTCGTTGTCATGTAATCAGCTCTCATTTCTGGATCTTGAATAAATTCTTCAACTATAAAATTGTTTGATATTCCTGTTCTAAGTTGTAAAGACTCTGAATTCATGTTAACATGGCGATGACCGGAAGAATGCTGTTAAAATGGTTTTAAAAGACATCCTACAATATGATGTGATCTTGAGATCGTTCGGTTGCGTCCCACATGTAGGCCTACATGAAAACTTTAGAATCATAAAAACTGTGCACCCCTAGGTTATATACATACAGTTTTTAATAGCCTACACAAGTGGTAAGATTTGGAAAAGCTGAAGCTTTTTCCAGATCAAAGGCAGAAACATAAACATCTTCTCCTGCTACCAACTGGTTTTTCTTCAAAGAACTTATAGCTTGTTCTGCCCCTTGAAGATGAATTAATTTTTTTTATATTTACCTCGTGATTTCTTGCATCATCATTCTCAAAAGTAAGAATATTATGCAAGGAATCGCATACCTGGCACGTGTTTTCGGCATGGGTTTAAAATGTAAATTAAAATTATGAAAGACACATATTAGGCCTACTACATTTTTACTTTGGCAGGTTCGAAACAAACTTATGTACATTTTCCACGTAAGGTTCGTAGGCTACATCGTTCTGATATTAAGATCAGAATGCAATTATCTTCGTTTTGAGGATTCAGAGAGAGTGTAATGACTTTTATAAAAGGTAAAGAGTTGGATGTATTACTTAATGTTTAACTTTTATAAGATTCACGATATGTTCCGTTGAGGTATTATTCAAAATTAAAATATAAATTTATGGAATATTCACCTGAAAGGTCCGTCTCCTCAACTTAATTAGTTATTTAACTTAGCGCTTTCGGGATTGTCCCATCATCGGCAGGATTCAAACAGTGAAACACCAGATTTGAATTCTGCCGATGATGGGAGAAGTCCCGAAAGCGCTAAGTTAAATAACTAATTAAGTTGAGGAGACGGAACTTTCAGGTGAATATTCCATAATTTTATATTTTAATTTCCTAATGTTTGTCACATCTATTTTATTTGGGGAAGGCGTATGGCCCCTTTCATGCGGACGGTTCTGTACTACCAGATACTTTATAGACACGAGTATCACTAATTTTAAACGTGTCGATAGACATATTTCTACACAAATGATCTAGCATAATTGTTATAATCAAAAAACATTTTATTATTTTTAATTTTGCTAACTTCTATGAATTTCTGGGCGGCGTTGTTTCATGGACGTGTTATGTATAAGTCCGCGAAGATATATGTTTTGCTCGACTATTTTCGCCTAATTTATAAAAAGATAAAACATTGCCGCCCCCAAGATTTTCTAAGTCAAAAAACTTTCGAGAACATTTACAGTCCACATTTGTAAAGTTATTTCAGGCATATTTTTCCAACTCCTTTTCACATAAGGTTTGCAGAACACTTTTTCCACGAACTTTCATTCCTCTTCTTTTTTTTGACCGTGTCATTATATTCTCGTTTCCGTTATATTCATAATGGTTGTCTAGCTTGATATCATCTTCTACAGCTACATGCAGGAAAATCTGAAAATCAATAAAATATTTTGGACGCCATTCAGTGAAGTCATCAAACACTAAAAACTTCAACATAATACTGCCGAATCTGATTTTAAGAATGTATATATCAATTAGAAACTACAAAAGATTAGCTTTTGAAGAACAAAACATTTATAAGTGATAAAATGAAATTACTGCATATTTTATAGGTTAGAATCTACATACCTGAATCGGACTAATTATATTTATTTTTTTATACATATTCAGAAATACTGTCTGAAAAGAACCATATAGGCCCTACTACTGGTGGAAAAGACATACATTTAAATTACTAATTGTATAGCAGAAACAGATTTTTTGTATGCTTAGATTAACTGTTCCAAACTGGCTTACACTGAGTGACTTCTGAAAAATTCGGATAATATAATCAGTTGTCAGTATAGGTGCTACCATCTTCCATTAGAAACGTAACATTGTGAGCTGAGCGTTTTGTCAAATTAAGCGTTTTGTCAAATTAAAGTTTTAGTAATAAGGAAGCAGGAACAACATATAATTCACTTTCAGCAAAATTTCGACTTACACTGAATGAGTTCTGAACCATCCAAATTTGAGTTTGCTTCTCATTTACACACATTGTTCTTAAAATATAAAAATCCAATAAACCAGAATAATTCACACTAATATTATATTTCTCGTACATTTTATTATTAATAGGTTGCATTTTGGTGGTTAACTTTTAAATATACTTTTATTTGAACGATCCATATTGAACGAAATTGTTGGATGAAAGCAAGTAAATAATTACCACCTTCGTCGTCGAATAAAAATGATAAAGTGACTATTCAGAGACTGAATTTGGAATAAAATACAAAAGATAAGTGTATTGTTTCACTTGACAAACATGTGATTGACAACAAAATATATATTGAATACTGAAAAGAATGAAGTGTTTATTTTCTAAGGTTTTTTACGTCCTATTCTTCCCATCTTCCTCACTGAGAAAGAGATAATTGCGCTCTGAAGCGTATCGAAGCAAAAACCTATTAATCAAATCAAGAACCCAACGGTTGGCAGCCATAAAGTTGTCACCACTTGGATACATCTGTTTTAAAAGTCTGATATTGATGATGATTAAAATTATTTAACAACCTGCTGAAGTATGTTAGCTTATTTAAAGTGTACAGAAAAAACCACGTATGTAGCTTCTGTAGAAATAAATTTTGTGGTGCAATTAGATTCTTCGTGAAAAGCACTATCATTTAGAAGTGTGAAACAGTAAAATATACATATTTATTTAGGCTTTCATGATTGTAGTTTGTATCATGATGATTAGAAATCTCCCGAGCTTGTTGGACCTGGTCGTATGAATTTCTCAACCACGATGTCTAAACCACGACCGCGGTTTTCAGAATTTTTATTGTTTTCATAACAACCATAAAAACTGAAAATCTACGGATGTTAATTACAAAAACAAATGTATTAATCATGGCTATGGTTTCATTACAATTTCTGTGAATTTTCAGTCATTTTTATAGGTGTTATGGAAACAATATAAAATTGGAAAACCGGGGTCGTGGTTTAGATGTC
This sequence comes from Diploptera punctata, assembly GCA_030220185.1. NCBI lineage: Eukaryota > Metazoa > Arthropoda > Insecta > Blattodea > Blaberidae > Diploptera > Diploptera punctata. The sequence goes on from JASPKZ010009066.1 coordinate 20,391, forward strand.
GTTGAGAAATCCACGCATTATGATAATAAAATATATAGTTATTCATATATTTATTTATCTCCAAAGTTTGGCATTCAGGTAAGGAAGTACTGACGTTGTACAACGAGAAGTTCGTTTCTACGTTTCAGAGAACTTGTGGTTTTTTTCCCTGTATCCTTCATATTAATTTTTAGCGTGTTTCTATCTTTTTTTCAGATGTGGTTGGTTTTTTTATCTTGCTTATTTGAACCCGATATCGACAGACGTAAATGATGTTTTAATACACCAGTTTTTAATTGAAGAAATTAACTGCTAAGACATCCAAAATCCGCCGAAGACAAGCAAAAAACGATCAAGACAAAGAACTGTAATTTGTCTGTAGTTTGAGCATCGCTCCCCAGGGGCACTAAGTGCTACAAGTTCGTTAAAAGTTGTTAGAGGTTAGGGACTTAGTTAATATCTCACAAATTAAACAAACTGCTTTCCTTTCAACGAAATTGCGCTGCATTTCAAATTACACTCTCATACTACAATATATTTTTTATTATTTACTTATAGTAGGACATATTATAATGGCAGCTACATGATGCAAGCAGTTAGACGCTCGCCTCTCATCGCAGGGGTGTCACGGTCACTCCATGTAGGTTTAGTGGTGGACGAAACGGAGTTTCGGCAGGTTTTTCTCGGGGTTTCCTCCCGTTTTTCCCTCCCAGAATTTCATTCCACCATCTCTCCATACTCATCTAATCCATTTCATTTCATTTTCGTTCATCTCGTCAGGCGTGGTCGGCCGGCAGCCTTGTCATTGATAGACCTACATGTAGCGGGCTCATCTCATCTCATCACTCGACCCGACCCTGTGTTAGTCACGAGTTGAGGATATTTATTTAGGACATATTAGAGTGCTATGCTAACTTACTATATAATTTGAGGTGATTTTTTCTGTAATCTCTGAAGTTCGTAATTTTTTCTTGCCTTGGATTCACCTTAGATGATTAACTATTTATTTATTTTTTATCGTTTCGTTTTCATCCATCAAAGTCTTAGGCCTACAGGCCTGTTACAATGCCATTGATGAATTTTGTGTAAGCGATTCCTTGGACGGCCCAGAGATCTCTTCCCTATTGGACAATAACGAAGCATGGCCGTAATTGAAGTTATCTCCATTCGCCTGACTGTTAATTTTGTGGTAGAAAAATTTTCCTAACAACTTTATTCTCAAATGCTCGTAATATTATCTCCTCCCTTAAACTAAGAGTGCCCTTTTAGACGTATGGACATTCTGGTATTTAAATTCGGGGAATTGGTTTCATGGAAATGGACGGGAATGGTATGGCCCGGGCTGCACTGGGTACATAAAAGTGCGTATTATAAGGTGATATTTTAAACATCGATTAAGAAGAAATTATTAACTAACTAACTTCACTGGCACTATCGAAACCGTAGGTTCATGGCCGCGAGGACATAAAGCTCTCCATACATCCTAATCCTGATCTAATATTTTCCAATCATCCCCTGTATAATCTACATCCATCAAATCATCGTTAATATTATTCTCCCACCTCATTCTTGGTCTACGAACTTGGAGTTCACCCTCTGGGTTTGTTATAAGAAGCTGCCGTGCACGTGCTTTCATTCCCCATTCGTTGCAACAATTTCTGCCCCACCGCAGTCTACGAGATCTAACGGAGATTATAATATTATATCTGGCTTCCTATAAAGAGCCACGTAGTTCACTGTTTATACTGTTATGTGGTCTTCTCCATTCACCTGTCTGTTTATCTCTCTTTGGTCCAAACATTTTCCCAAGAACTTTATTCACAAATAAACACAAATTATTATTATTATTATTATTATTATTATTATTATTATTATTATTATTATTATTATTATATTATTATATTATTATTATTATTACATGTAGATTAGACAGAGAATAAAATATTATTATTAATAGCGTTATTATTAAATGTATTTTACTATTAGTAGCATGGCAAGGGATTAGGTGTAAGTATGGTGAAACATTATATTACTTGCCCAATTTAAATCTGCATGCTGAAAATGTGGCAGGAATATATTCTCGATTCCCTTCCTTTTATTACTATGTTACCAGTTCCTGTTCCCTACGCAGTGTTATTTTTATATATTTATATATTGTGATTTTTAAATTATCCGACAGCTTCGCAGTCGTTGACCAAATGAATAATCCGGCAACCATTTTAGACCTACCACTGGGGAATGAGCTATCCATCCATTGCTTTCCTTATTAAATGTTGTTAATTCCAGTCCCTTGTTTGTTTGTTGTGAGGATGGTACTACAGAGATGACAAACACTGTTATTTTAAATGACTGATTTGATAATATGTAATGCATGTGTTTAGAATTCCTCTCTTCCAAAGATATTAGTTTAGCGACACTAGCGCTGAACCATTTCCCATTAGCCGAGCAGACTTAATTTGGTCGAGTAATATATATATATATATATATATATATATATATATATATACTCACGTTGCTCACTCACTGTCTCAGCCGAACTTTCCTCACAGACACGATCGAGTACAGTCACTCTAAGGAAATGACACGTATGTTACTGTAAATTTATTTCAGAACATTGGGAACAGTTTTGCAGAATAGTGTGTTTTTAACAAGAAACAGTCAATAAAATCTGAAAACATGCTCTTAGGGTCGGTTTCACCAACAGAGGTAACTGTAATTACGCCAGTTTTCCTGTGTATAATGCATAGGTTTTAAATGACGTAATACAGTTACTCTGTTGGTAAAACCGGCCCCTTATTGTGTATCTAATGTACGTGAATTAATTTTCGGTATACTTACTCACGATACATATGACGAGTGCTGAGTGACAGATTTACTACACAACTGTACTGTTTACTTGTAATTGCACACCCTGAAGTTCAAGGTCCGGTGTTTCCCTGTCAAAGTGGTGGTGAATGCAACTGGGTTGGTGTTATCATTTAACAATCAACGTCTCTACTGCACTTTACAGTACTCGATATTAGTCTATATTATACTCTAGTCATTTGATATTATAACTTATTATTATCATTTTACTATTACTATAATTAATGTTATGATTGTTATTAATATTGATATTATAAACTAACTCACGGGTCTGACGAATCCGGAGATTTACAGTCCACTAATTATAAGCGTTTCATAGATACCTATCCAGACCTAATGTTTTCCCTGTATAACTTACGTCCCTCAAACCATTATTGATATTTGTCTCCAAGCTCAATTTGGCCTTACTACTGGGCACTTTCTTTCCGGCTTTCGTACAAGAAGTTCCCATGTCACTCTTCGTTTCCTTATTCATAGCATATGTTCTGTCCAAAGCGGAACTTTCTTATTATATCTCGTATAGATAACGTAGATCACTGTTATGCAGTTATCATCATCATCGTCATCATTATCAACTACATGGTTTAGGCCTGTTTGCCTGTTCGAAAGTTTAAAAAAATCTTCCATGTTCTTGTAGGTTTCCTGTATTTCTATTTCCCTTTGGATTATACTGTAATAATAACTTACAAAGTATTGTTTTCCATTCTTTTTTTTTTCCTTTCTGCTTTTCTTTCTTTCACAGTTTTTTTATTCTTGTTTTATTTTTTAATATTTTTTCCTTATTCGCTCATATAAACACAAGGACACGATGCACACCCAGTCCCAAGGTGGATATTTAAAATCCCTTATCCCGCCGGGTATTGAACCTGAGTCGCCATAATGGAAGGAAGGGACCCTACCGACTACGCCACAGAGCGACGGACGAGTTATCAATTCTTTTTTATGGTGCTCATTTATTATTATTATTATTATTATTATTATATTATTATTATTATTATTATTATTATTATTATCCGAGGTTTCATAACTAAATACCAACTCAATTGGAAAAATCATGTCCAATGAATGGTCAGAAACAGTATTCCAAAACTATGTATCAATACCGTTCTTATGGAAAGATATCTGACTGATACTGTAACAGACCAAATAAGCTTATAGTTGCTTCATTATAATGTTAATGATGATGTATAAATATTATCATCATTATTATTATTATTATTATTATTATTGTTATTATTGTTATTATTATTATTATTATTATTATTATTATTATTATTATTATTATTATTATTATTGTTATTGTTACTGTTGGTAAAGGAGAGCTTTTAATAGCTAAAATGCGTGACTGGAAACTTTTAATAATAACTTGAAATTGTATTTTACTGCGGTAAAGTTTAATTACTGCGGTTGCTGTATGAATGATATAAATTTATTTTCTACAAGTTTGTGTTTGTCGAAGAAAGAAATTAATTAGTCCTTGCTAAATTCTACACCATGTAATTCTCGGAATAATTTATTTGCAAACCGTTATCCTGGAAAAAAAAATGTTAGCAATTGATTGAAATCTCAAATGCTTTTCGTGTTCTGCATAAATACAACTCCTGATATCAGGTATATGTTATTTTTTTCTTTTTCTTTTTTAAGTTTTATTTTTCAATCACAATTAAAGGAGATTTATAATCCACGGTGTTAAAACACTGCTTATAATGTGCATATTTTCTCTCGGGATCTACCGATGTGATTTTGTTTAAATTAAAATTAACAGCTGATATATTATAAGTCGTTGTGGACAATTTAACACAGGTATTTCACTTAACTAATTCGATAGTACTATCGAGCACTAACGGTAAAGGTCGCGCGAACATAAGCTAGCTATACATTCCTAATCCGAGCTAATATTTTGTAATCGTTTTTTTGTATAATTTAACTTTTCCAAGTAATGATTAATTTTTTTTCCCCACCTCAGTCTTGTCCTACGTACTGGATTGCTTTCACTCTGGTATGGAGAGCTTATGCCCGAAAAAAATGAATAACTACAATAAAGAAATGACAAAAAGGATTAGTAATGTAAGAAAAACCATACGAATATTAAACTCTATGATATGGAGTAAAAACATCATTAACAGAAGAAAAAACAACTAATTTATAAATCCATACTAGAAAGTATAATGTTATATGGATCGGAAGTTTGGACAATGACACAACAACATGCCAATAGAATAACTTCAGTTGAAATGGATTTTTGGAGAAGAACTGCCACAAAATCTTGACTGGAAAAAATTATAAATATAGAAATTAGAAAATGGATGAATGCAGAAAGAAATATAATGGATGAGATTGAACACAGAAGGCTAAAATGGTATGGACACGTAAGAAGAATGCAGGATGGAAGACTACATTAGGCCGTCTATACATGGGAAATAGCAAGAAGGAACAGAAAAGGAAGAGCAAGAACAACATTAAAAATTCAATGAGGAAATTTGGTGTAACCGATGAAGACACAGAGGACAGAGAACGATGGAGAACTTAAAATTAAGGGGATTTGTGAATGTTTGTTGCAAACTGATAATCTATAAGTCCGTAGTCATTTATATTCATTTTTTTTAAAATTCATGTTAATTACTAAGGTTGGTTGGAGAAAACCCTCAATGATGAGGAAAATTCTCAAAATTAATGAAAAATTATAATAGAATTTTCATTTGACTTTGTAAATTTCTGTTACTGGTTCAAACGACTTTCAGTTGTTTCATTATTGCAAGTAATAATATCTGTATGTAAGATATCCTAGGTATCTTGACGTAGCGTTACATTTGGATGACGCGTTTATCTTTAAGCTGGCGTAGGTTACTAATTTAATTATTACTCGGTCTTGAGAATGGAAGTTTTGCTGTCGAAACGCGTCAATGGTTTTTAACCTTACTGTTTGTAATTGGGTACATTTAGTACAGTACTTTATTAACAAAATCAGTAATAATACAAATGGATGAGTAATAATAAATTAGTAACGGTTAGTGTATGCAATTATTAATCCTCGTTGTTTAGGTTATATTGCATGTATTCGTACTCGTGGTCGCCCAGCGGTCGAAATTCGACCACAATTCATTACATTTTAAGTTTGTCACTAAACACGTCATTATACATTCATTTTCGATTTATCTTAAAAATACGAATGGTAGGAAACATGTGGTATAGCTTGGCTAAGCCATATTTAAAAAAAAACAGTATCACTTAATTTGACATTTGTATACTATTCATACTATTTAAATTTGCATTTGGCCTATTATTATGTGTACGGGAATATATATCCCTTTTTCTTTGCCTCTAACTCCGACTCGTCAATGTTCTATGTCGATGCATAATGGTACGAATATGTAAATATTAAAAAAAAATAACGAAATTACTAAAACAAAGATTAGACAGGGTTTAATTTAAATTAAAATAATAAAATGTACCCACTTTTTTTAAACCACTAATAATAAACCACTAATATTAAATACGCGAGAGTAAGTCAATTCACATTCCTGCTGCACAATTTTCTTTTTGCAACAATGCACTTTCAGTATGAACGTAAACAAATGAATGAGTACACAAATTAATAATACACATAAATTCCTTAGAGACAATTAATTCTTTTTTGTTTAATTTAATTTATTTGCAACGCATATTATACATAAATTATATTTTTCTGCACTCCTTCTCCATATGAACTTTAATTATGCCAAATATCACACTTCTCCGTGCGTGCAATCTGCTTAAAATGGGGTGCAAAGTTTTTCTTCACGTATTAATACGAGTATATAGGCCTAGATTTTATCTTGAAACGAACTTTATAGTCTGATCATTGCATACGTGCAAATATAGTGTGAAATATATTTTCCTTCTTCTTCTTCTTCTTCTTCTTCTACAAGATATGGGCTTTCGACTTGTTCCGCCCTCATTTAAACGCATCGTCTCATCTTGTTCCTGGTTTTACAATTTGATATTTTTGACTAGAGTTTATAAAATTTATGCATTCTTTCTTTCTTAAAATATGTCGATACTAGTTTAATTTATTTTTTCTGATTTTTCATTTAAATTGTATATATGTCCAAACTAATTCTGCCCGAGGGCAGGTCTTTTGCTGCAATCATAGCATTTTTATGCTATGCTTTGCAGCTTTACTAGGGAATTATAGGTGTGGCAGCTTCCCGTTGCTTTCCACACCAGTGAAGGATGATGATGATAATGATGAGGATGATGATGATGGCCATATGATTTCCGGGGACCGTTGGGCCCTAAGCTTCCTGACATTTGTCTTACAGGTGAGGAAACAACCCGAAGAAAACCTCACCCTGGAGCCTGTCCCGACCTGGAAATCAAACTCGGGCCCGCTGCGTGACAAGGCAGCACGCTACCTCGAGACCACAGCGGTGGACTATATATATTATCGGTTTCGGATAACTACTATTGGCCGACAGAAAGAATGCAAGTGGAAGGAATGTGGATATATTTGAAATATCCACTATGGTACTACCTTACCCTACATCTTTCGTCAAGCGGACGCGTAAGTTTCGAGTCTTATCACACTCGATACGCCAAGCTGGCCACAGCTAATGTGAGTCATACAGACTATGTTGTAAATGGTGGATGGAAACAGCCTATATCTTTCCCTTAGCCTCTCATTCCTCAGTTGATTATTTTCATCGGCCAACAGTTATATATTTTTTCTATTTATTAAGAGGATTAATCCAGCCACAGATATAAAACATTTTATCTCAGCTGTTTACAATTTATGTTCTACCAGCCTATTCAGTTTCCATATTTTGTGAACATATTTAAGGGCATCTGTTCGTATGAGTTATTCAAATTATTATTAATTATAAATATATGGCATTAGGATGAATGTACCCTAAATCCGATTTTAGTGATGTTTTTATGTTGTACATAAATATGTAAAGAAAACGGCATTTTTCTTCCACTATCATAACCGCTGTGGTCTCGAGGTAGCGCGCTGCCTTGTCACGCAGCGGGCCCGGGTTCGATCCCCGGTCGGGACAGTTTTTCTGGGTGAGGGTTTTAGCGGAGTTTTTCCTCACCTGTAAGACAAATTTCAGCAAACCATTAAGGCCCAAACAGTCCCCGAAATCATATGGCCATCAACATCCTTATCATTATCATCAGCATCATCCTTTTACCGGTGTGGAAAGCAACGGGAAGCTATACCACACTTACAATTCCTTAGTAAAGCTGCAAAGCATAGTATGAAAATGCTATGATTGCAGTGAAAAACCTGCCCTCGGGCAGAATTACAATGGATGGATGGATGGATCATAAAATAAAACTTCTAAAGTGGTATCTCATTTGTTATGGTAGATATCCCTTGTTCACAAGTATTACAAATCTCCTATTTATTGTTAATATTTGAATAGTAATACCTAATAGAGGCGAAACAAGAAATGGTTTGATGAGGATGTGCCGACATTGTAAAGAAAAGAAAGCTAGCAAAAATGAAATGGTTTACACGAGCCAAATGAGGTAAATTTAGAGCAATTGGGTAGTGTTAGACGGGAAACCAACCAAGTTACTAAAGAGTAAAAAGAGGGAATATTTGAGAGAGAAGAATTAATGATCTTGAAATGAATGCAAAAAATAGGAACATTAGAGAATTATATCAGGGAATTAGTATAGAGAAGAAAGGGTTTCAGGCTAGAACAAACATAATTCGGAATGAAAATGGGGATATGATTGCAGATTCCAAGAGTATATTAAATAGATGGAAAAGTTATTTTAATCAGCTATTAAATGTACATACAGAACAGGACATTGAGGCGGATAAGTTACAGACAGCAGAAATGCTAGTCGCAGAGCCAAGTGCATTAGAGGTTGAAATGGCAATTGAAAAATTGAAGATGTATAAAGCATCAGGTTCAGATGAGATCCCAGCAGAACTGATAAAATCAGGGGGAGAAAAATTGATGGACAAGATACGCTGGTTGCTTAGTATGATTTGGGAAAAAGAAGCTCTTCCAGATGAATGGAAGGAATCAATTATCGTACCAATTTATAAGAAAGGAGATTAAAACTGATTGCCAAACAACTATAGGGGCATCTCATTACTTTCAACTTCGTACAAAATTCTAACAAATATATTAGTAAGCAGACTTACTCCCTATATTGATGACATTCTAGGAGATCATCAGTGTGCATTTAGAAGAAACAGGTCTACAACAGATCAGATTTTTAGTATAAGACAAATTTTAGAAAAGAAATGGGAATATAATGGTACTGTACATCAACTATATGTAGACTTCAAAAAAGCATATGATTCAATTAAGAGGGAGAAGTTATATAGTATCCTGCTGGAGTTCGGAATTCCCAAAAAGTTAGTTTAGACTTATACGAATGTGTCTAAATGGCTCAACGAGTAGGGTGCGTGTAGGCAAACAGTTTTCAGACACTTTTGAAATCCAGAATGGGTTGAAGCAAGGAGATGCACTATCTCCTCTACTATTTAATTTTGTACTAGAGCATGCCATTAAATCTTTAGAGAATAAGGAAGGCTTACAACTGAATGGTATTAATAAGCTGTTAGTTTATGCTGATGATGTGGTACTACTGGCCGATAGCGAGGAGATACTAAAGGCCAACACGCACACACTATTGAGTAACACTAAGAAATTAGGACTGGAAGTAAATATCAGTAAAAACTAAATATATGGTCACACGTAGAAATACATTATATAATGGAAATGGACAGCTAATGACAAATGAGGGAAATTTTGAGGAATTGGCTGAATTCAAATACCTAGGAACAATAATCACAAATAGGAATGAGATGCACAAAGAAATTAAAACATAGGCTCAATTCTGGAAATGCATGCTATTATGCATTGCAGAGACTTTTGATGTCCCAACTCCTTTCAAAAAACATTAAGCTGAAAAATATATAAAACTATTATTCTACCAGTTATATTATATGGGGTGCGAAACATGGACTCTTACTTTGAGGGAGGAAAGGAGATTACGAGTATTTGAGAATAAAGTTCTTAGGAAAATTTTTGGACCAAAGAGAGATGAAGAGACAGGTGAATGGAGAAGACTACATAACAATGAACTACATGGTCTTTATAGGAATCCAGATATAATAAGAACAGTTAAGTCCCGTAGACTGCGATGGGCGGGACATGTTGCGCGTATGGGGAATGAAAGACGTGCATGGAAACTTCTTGTAGGAAAGCCAGAGAGGAAAACGCCCAGTTGGTAGACCAAGAATGAGGTGGGAGAACAACATTAACTATGATTTGAGGGAAGTAGATTATCCAGGAAATGATTGGAAATCATTAGCTCAGGATAGGGATGTATGGAGAGCTTATGTCCGCGCGGCGCATGAACCTACGGTTCGATAGTGTCATGAGTGAGTAAGTAAGTAAGTAATGTGAAATGTTATGTTTTTAGACATATGTACGTTTACCTTGTTGCCATGATTTTATTTATTGGAAATAATTACATTCGACAAAATATGAAATAAAATTATTTACATTGCAAAGATTGAATTTATTTCAGGAACTTGTTTCTTTCTACACCTCTTAAGTCATCTGTAAAATTTCACTTTCAATTATTGTAACTTAAATAACTGTTTTCACATTAGTTTGTCAAAGTAAATTAAATTGTATTAATTTTTTTTTCCTGTTTCAGGTGAGTAGTGATTTGATATTTTGAATCCAAACCATTTGGTAAGTCTTTTTCACTTAGCAATTTTAATATTCGATTTTAGAGCAGTAGAACCAAAAATTGTGAAACATTTAACCTAAAATTTGGCCCCGCACATATGGAGAACAGTTCGTTACTCACGAGAAGAGTAGCGAGGTCTGAAAGAAGAAGCGAGGGATTTACTAAGATACGAACAAGTGCATCTATTTTTATTTATTCATTTAATATAATACAGACGCATTGATATAAATATCATCGGTTTTACAATGACAAAACTACAAAAAATAAAAATAAAACTCGCAGAACAAAAAAAAAAAGTTACAGCATAAAGTCAGGAATTTGCATCCTCTCTACTTTTCTATTGCCTCCCAGTACGTTAAGAATAAGGTTTTACTCCTCAAAACAGGGCAAGTTCTTGATGAGACCACGATTGCGTAAGGGACATAGTGGACTGTTGGAGATGTCAATGAGGTGTCACTCTTTTTTCAGGCAATCATGGTCAGTAGTCGTTCTTAACTTTGACATTGCTTCTTCCCTTGGCCAGTATGGGACAGATTTTATGGCCTCTTTCCATGGTGAATTTTCAGTCTGGTCCTTAATACTGCTGTGATAGATTTCCTTTATTGTTTGATGTATGACGTACGGAGCTCTTCTGTAGGTAACTTTGTTGTTGTGGGGTTGTATTTGTTCGCTCTCCTTTGTTAAGCTGTATGAAACCTCATTTCCAACTCTACCATATAGCAATTAAAGAAAACATTTCCCTCCATAATTTTTATTTTTTATCCCCGGTACTATTTGTTAAATACAATTTTAGCGTGGACTATTTAACTAATGTCCCAAATGGGAGTCAATGACCAATCGCATTTCAATGAATCTTGATTTACAACTAATCACAGTCTTTTTCACCTCGATTTTATCAATTTCATTTTATCACATTAAAATCAAGCTACTCCTTTTTTAACATTCTGAATAGGTCAGAGCATTATTTTACTGTGACTGACTCTCTAAGAAATACGATGAATATAACAATTTACATATTAAGATGTAAGAATCCTAGAATGAAAGTGGCTGTCAGATTGTGTATATATATATATATATATATATATATATATATATATATTGCAGGAATGTAAACAGATACTGCTTGCGGGATATAATAGAAAGACATTTATAGCAATTGATTATACCACAATAAAAAGAAACTACTGTTTGCACTTTCTTAAAAGTATTATTTCCCAGGTATTTACGTTCCAGAAAAATATAATTGACATCTTTACATCATAGGACATCAGAAATTAATTAATAACCTATAATGTTGGTTATAAAATACAGTGTTTCATTTTTTCTCCACTAGGGTGCATTCTTAAAATATTGCGATCCTTTGGCAATAAATTATATAATCTGCTTGCAGTGATGAACAAATTAAGCATTACGAACGTTTCTCATTTTTTTGAAACATCGTCATTTACATTAAATATATAAATATTTAAAATTACTATATATAGATAATGATTTGTGAGTAAACAGCTTAATTTTACTAGTTAAATAGTCATGACAAATACCATTCCTGATTTCTAAATTCTGTAGATACGTGTAAATTCATTTGTGGCATTACTTATGATAATAATGGGTCATTTTTATCACCAATATCACTACGTTGCTTTATGATATTTCTGGCGTTCTATCCTGGTATGGCGAAATTGTAATCCACTTCTTAAGTTGGAGCGCTTGGAAGGTGAATTTTTATTATCCCGATTATTTGATAGATGGTAAATGATAACGAAGCGACAGGAGAGTCCTTAAACATAAACGTAACCTAAATACAAGACCATGGAAGACTACAGTAATAATTCCCTTCAAGGAAAAAAGAAAATCCTATGGTCTGACCGAGAATCGAACCCGGGAAAGCATAATCTGTAGTCAGAAGCTTATCGTACTCTATGGCACTTAACCATTGTTATTACAGATGGTTTACCATAAAGATTATGTAGCTCACTGTTATGAAGTCTTCTTCATTCGCCTGTTTCTTCGTCTCTCTTAGGTCCAAAAAAAAAAATCCTAGGATCTTTATTCTCAAATACTCGTAATCTTTTCTCCTTCCTTAAACCCTTAAAATAAAAGTCCATGTTTTACATCCATATATTATAGTTGGGAGAATAACATTTCATATATTTTGAGTTAATGTTTCTAGCGAGAAGTTGGGACATAGGGAACATTCCATTGCCATAATAGCATGCACATTTCAGAATTGAGCATATGTTTAATTCCTTTGAGCATTCTCATTCCTGTTTGTAATTATGCTTGTTCCTAGGTATTTGAATTTAGCCACTTCTTCAATAATTTTCTTTCGTTTTTTTCAATTGTTCCTTTTATAATTAACCTCCCTCAAATCTTGGTTAAGTGTGGACCGTGTAGAAGATACTTTTTGTGCGTTGTGCTGGACAGAATCTGTGATGTTTGCCCCATGCGATAGCTTCTGTTCCAACAGTCTAGCTAGTGTTATCTAACAAGGGAAGCGAGTACTAGTTGGACCAGTTGGATATGTAACAAAAATTAGAGGATATGGTGAATGGAAGGAATCTGAACACCGTGATATTAGTCATTTCGCTGAAAATTCAATAGTATGCATAATATTTAATAGGAAATAAGGAACAAGAAAAAAATAAATAGAGGCTTAACCTCTGTATATGACAGAATAAATGAGTAAAACATTTTGGAAAAAATAAAAATATACAATAATAATAGAAAATGATAGTGTGGTGAACGACGGAAGAACAAAAAAGGGGCAGGTATAGAGAGATAAACTAACAAAATATATACTGCAACGGAGCGGCACGGTTCTTGAACAGCGCACCGGAGTGTGAATGTTTTTTCCACTCCCGTAGTCGAGTATTTGTACAGTATATACGAATTGTTCCTACTCTTATTTAAACATAAAAACTCAATAAATTGAAAGTACAATAGAATACTTGTTTTATTAATTATCTATTAGCACTTTTATGGCGTAAATTAATATTTCTTTTTAGGACATAACAGCATATTCACAAGTAAATGTGTACATTTACAGGCGATAGTCTTGTGAGTCCGTAAAATATTTCATCACTACCTTAGAATTTATAGTACAGGAAACATTTGAAAAACACGAAGAACCTGGATTGGATGATGATAAGTTTGCGTATTTTCTGGCAGTATTTTCTGTCTTCCATTATCATTTTCATATGTATAAACCATTTTAAATGAGGCGGTTAGGAGCAAAGGGGTATAAGTGCACGGTTTTCAGTATTGAGAAGTTGTAGGGGAAAAAAATCACAGATAATTAAAAATTATAGCACTCCTTCTTTATCTACTCCAAACGCATACACTTATATCCCTTTGCTACTAAATAAAAGTGTGCTTCAAGAACGTAATTATGCACCAAACTCGTTTTTTTTTCTTTCCGGGAAAAATCACTTACACCCATAATTTCTAATCGCCTCAATTATGTTGTTTTGATACTTTTACGATGAATCCCTTAGCTTTCACATTTTTTATAACTTTACTAGCAAATACCCTGCGTGCGCTCCTACGCCTAAGGCTAAATAAGAGAAAATTGATGTGTTTTTATGTTTAGTTGAGTAAGTAAAGGGAAAAATAATTATAATTTATCATCTTCTTCTTCTTCTTCAAGGTATGGGTCGGTTGACCCGTTCCGCTCCCCGATGCACAATATGCTACGGTCGTCCTTCCAACGTCGTTTTGATCTTCCTACATTTCTTCGGATTTGAGGTTTATAATGAAGCTTCTGTTTGATAAACGATTATTTTGCATTCTTTGAACATGTTCAAACCAATTAAATTTATTTCTGTATATTCTATAGTTTATATTGTATATTTGTAATTCATCTCTGATATCTTGTCTTCCCTTTCGATCTCTTAAAGATACACTTGCAACGGATCTCAGAAATCTCATTTCTATTGTCTCAATTTTATGTTTATCAGAAATCGTTAAAGGCCAAGTCTCACTCCCGTATGTTAACATTGGAACGGCTACTGTTTTGTAAAATTTCAATTGAGTTTCCCTTGTGGCCTTATTTCTCAAATATATTCTTAATGAACCACATATCTGTTGAAATTTCCCTAATTTCGTTCTATATCTAAATTTTGCAGGTACGATATCATGCATCCCAGATAATTAAAACAAGTTATTTGTTCAGTATTTGATCCAATTACAATTTTTATATTAAATTATATAAATTTATGTAGCAATTATTTTTAGATTTCCCGTGCTGATTACCTGGCAGTGCCCGTGAATTTACTTATCCCGATCTTCCTGTCATAAATGAGCTGAAAGAAGAAAATTAATGTGTTTTATGTTTAGTTGAATAAGTAAAAGGAAAAAAATATATCGCAATTAATTAAAAATAATCTACCTCGTGCTGTTTACCCAGTGTTCCAAGATAATCTACTTATCCCGATCTTCTTGTCATATATGAGCTGAAAGACAAAATTCGTTATTGTGAGTTATCCGTAACAGATAAACATATGCTGTCGCGGACTTTTTTTTATGGAGTTATGTTTTTCAATATTGAATTCTGTTTACATTAATTTTGCGTATTTTAAGGTTTAGGCAGTGTAATACATTAAAGCGTCCAAAAACTATTTTTTCACGTTTTTTACCACAAAGGGTGATTTTACGGGTCAAGGGGTTTAGTATTACAACTCTCTTATAGCCAATAACCTTCCCGGGAAACTCCTGAACATTTTGCATAAAGCCTCATCACAATCGGATAAACAGTATGGCAGCGCATAAAATACGAACAAAACAAACAATGATTTAATATATTAGATTTATAAATTTCTCTCTCCTTCGAACTTAATTTTGTGTCTCATGTAATTTTATCTGAAGTTCTTGCTTTCAAAAGCCATGTCTGAAATGCATGTTTAAAATGCTGTCTTATACAGCAGATTTATTTTTTAAACTGTCCTTACAAAAATAAGTTATAAAATGACCACATAAAGTTAGTGGATGAAGTAAGTTTTAATGCTGCCTGTGAACCCAGATGGTTGAAAGATGAAAGTAAATATATCCGCATTAAAACGCATTTTATGTGCCGTCATAAAATCTCCAACGCTTTGTTTGAATTCACATAAAATAGATATCGTTGGGTTGAGTCTAAGATGGCGAGAAAACAAACAGAAATGAACTAATCTTTTCGCAGAATATTTTTTCCGCATAAAACGTGTCTTGGATCACGACCCATAAAACGAACGGAGATTTCAAACAAAAAGGAAGGGCATCGTAGTAAGAAATAACATTTGAAATTCGTAAAACCAATGTAATATCCACTGCATGTATCATGCTTCGGCTTCCGTGCAAGATACGTTGATGACTGTGTGATCTAATTTTAATTTTACGCATTAATTCCACAGGCCAGTTTATGTAGATGATAATGATGATGGATCCCGGTCGTCCCACTATGCCGACATGGGTGCTTCCTAATGTGACATTTCTTAACCTGAGTTTCATCATCATCTTTAGCTCGACAACCCATCATAGGTCCTGGCTGTTCAAAGATGTCTCCGTCATTCATCCTTTTTCCTTTCCAGACCAATCCAATTTCTTATTCCAATTGATCTGGCATGTTCCAAAACATCGTCCTCCTACCTGCTTTCCAATCTTCCTCTCCTGTATCTTCCTTGAACAGATCTGAGAACTCTACTAGCTGATCTTCCATCCATCTATAGCAATTCTGCCCGACGGCAGGTCTTTCACTGCAATCATAGCATTTTCACGCTGTGCTTTGCAGCTTTACTAGGGAATTGTAGGTGTGGTAGCTTCCCGTTGCTTTCCACACCGGTGAAGGATGATGATCCTGATGATAATGATAATTATGATGATGATGGGCATATGATTTCGGCGACCGTTTTGGCCTTAACATTTTCCTGACATATCTCTTACAGGTGAGAAAAACCCCGATAAAAACCTCACCCAGAAAAACTGTCCCGACCGGGATCGAACCCGGGCCCGCTGCGTGACAAGGCAGCACGCTACCTCGAGACCACAGCAGTGGACCTAGCTGATCTTGATGCTTTAATTTTTTCAAATGTCCAGCACAAACCAGACGACTTTAGTGTACTCTTATTTTCCTATAACTATCAGCGAGGATATGTGGTTAGTAACATCACCTCGGGGCAACATCTAGTAGGAAACTTTAGTAATACTCGGATGGATGAAGCCCAATTAATTTTGTTCAGATGCCATTTTATTTAGACGGGGGTTCTTATCCCGACAATCATCGGACTCGGGACCTACGTATTAATGTCTCCCCTGGAGGGCTTATTATTTCGATTTTTCCATCCTACAAATCAACCGACCCCGGTCGGATAAAAACCCGCGACCCTTGGAACCAGAGGCAAAGAACATAACCATACCACGCGGCTGACTTGAAGGCGATTTTATTTGTATAATAAAAATTATATTATTAATAATGATTATTAATTTCTTAGCAGGTTTCAAATATTTCACATCTTCCCGCGCCCAGTTATTCTACTCTCACACTCTCTTTCATCTCTATGTTATTCCAATCTCCAATCGTCCAATCCTATTTCCCTGCAGCTCCTCAAAACACCATCAAATCATCGTTATTTTTGGCCATAAGCCTACACTTTATTTTAGCAAACGACAGCCAATTATAGTATTCTTCTTGGATTTTGTCTTTCGTCATTCTTTTTACATGACCATGCCATTTCAATTATTTGTTTTTTTTATGAAATTAATATTTCAAGATTAAACATTACGTTTTGTTTAATTATACTGTTTCTTATTTTACATCTTCTAGAAATTCCAGCTCAAAATAATTATTATAATAATGTCAAAAACGGTAATAATGCTATTTTTTATCAATATAATTATAATTATAATCATTATACATGTGAGATTTTTTATGTACTCCTTTAGGTACAAGTCAAGTCTAGTCCATACATGTATATCCCCTCGTGGGCTGAAGGGTGCTCGCGAGTGGTAATTATTTAACCTAGTTAATTGAATTATGTTTACTTTCCCACAGTTGTCGGGGAGTGATATGTGGTTAGTACAGCGCCTCAAAGAGATTTCTAGTAGACAACCATTGTATTAGTTGGATTCAAAAGGCTGACTAAATTTTACTCAGGAATTTTAATTTAAGGTTTTTTACGAACGTGAAAGTCTTCAGATCGAGACCCATGGTTCAAATCGCTCCTGGAGGAATTTTCTTTTGCATTTCTTCACCCTAAATTATCAATATATCAAAGCCGGATTTAACCAAGTACATCGAATCCAGAGGCAAGGAACGTAACCCCTAGAGCAGGTGCGTGAGACATGTAAAAATACCTGTAAAGGGATAGGTTAAACTAAGGTAAAGTGGGAGTTGTCTCTCACCGTAGCCGAGTGTTTAAGGCAAGATGCCTTAGCGCAGAGCTACGGGATTTACGCTGGTTCGTGTTTCCATATGGGAAGACAATTTATCGTAAGTAATGCCACGAGTGATTTCCAAATTATCGATAAATTCACGACTCACGAAGTGAGGAGTGAATTTATCTAGAGAATTTGGAAATCAAGAGTGGCATTTGTTAGGACTATTTAACGAATAAAATTAAGCTGTTTACTCACAAATCATTATTTAACTATAGTTATTTTAAAATATTTATATATTTAATGTAAACGGCGATGTTTGAAAACAAATGAGAAACGATAGGTACGCTTCTACTGCTTCTTTGTTTATCACTGCAACCAGATCATACTATTTATTGCCAAAGGAACGCAATATTGTAAGGAGGAGCTTTCTTTAATATGGTAATTATAACACTGATAAATATTTGGTGAAACACGACTCTGATTGGTTGTAAAATAGAAATCATTGAAATGTGATTGGTCATTGACTCCCATTTGGGGCATGAGTTAAATAGTCATAAGTAATGCCACGAGTGATTTCCAAATTATCGATAAATTCACGACTCACGAAGTGAGGAGTGAATTTATCTAGAGAATTTGGAAATCAAGAGTGGCATTTGTTAGGACTATTTAACGAATAAAATTAAGCTGTTTACTCACAAATCATTATTTAACTATAGTTATTTTAAAATATTTATATATTTAATGTAAACGGCGATGTTTGAAAACAAATGAGAAACGATAGGTACGCTTCTACTGCTTCTTTTGTTTATCACTGCAACCAGATCATACTATTTATTGCCAAAGGAACGCAATATTGTAAGGAGGAGCTTTCTTTAATATGGTAATTATAACACTGATAAATATTGGTAAAATACGACTCTGATTGGTTGTAAAACAGAAATCATTGAAACGTGATTGGTCATTGACTCCCATTTGGGGCATTAGTTAAATAGTCATGGAATTTCTGCCAGTATGGTACCGGTGTCCATCCAGCATCGTGAGGCATTGGGTAGCTTAAATAAGTAGCGATTCCAGGTTGAGAAAACCAGCTAAAACTGCTGGATGACCTGATTTGCTGACCACGTGTCAAAACTGAATGAAAGTCTACATCTATGATTAACACATTTAGATCTGAGGCCAGAGCCGACTAGTAGGCCAAGGCCTTCTACGCCTGTCGCGCCATGGAGTTAAAAAAAGGGGGAGTTAGCAAAAGAACGAAAGAAAGAAAATTCTGTTTAAAAATATTTGAGAATATATTGGATTAGCCATTAAAATATGGATATAATAGTTTTGAAGAGCAATAGAATCCCTTTAATGTAGAATGCACAGTTGTGCAGAACACATTTTCCTATTGTGTGTATAGTAAAGCGCCTAGGAAGTTAGTCAATCAGTGTAGCAATCTCATCAAAGTTGTACATTACAGTAAATCTGAACTGAAACCAATTGCACTTCCAAGCCAGACATTTCTCTATGAAATTAGATGACGTAATCATCAATAACAACTTCTAAACTACTTATAATTTTATTTTTCACGAACTTGAAGTAAACTTAAAAACTTTGTTAGCGAGATTATTATGTAAGTTGTATTTATGAAATATACGATAAGCTAAATTACATATTAGGTATGTTATTTGATAGGCCTATTACAGAACTTTCATAAAACATATTTATCTGATTTATGCAAAACAAGGTAATATCTGGCGTGCCTTGCTACGCTAAATAAATTAAATGTGTTTTTTATGTTTAATTAAATCAAATGTTATAAATAATAACATAGTACCTTTTATTCTATCCGTCTTCCTCAATTATAATTTATTTTTAATCACAAATCCTCGTTAAATTATTTATAATGAAGGCCATTTACATAATATGTAATTTATTAATCATCTTCGGCATGATTAGGCATGATTTTGAAACAACGCTTTCTTCTTCTTCTGCTTCATGAAATTAGGCCTTTTGACCTGTTTTCACATCAAGTGGGATTTAATGAATCATCCCATCTAGTAAATGGGCGTCCAACATTTCTATGTCCTGTTGGTTTGTACTTTAGTAACAGCTGAGGGATTCTATCTGTAGGCATTCTCTTGACATGTTCATACCAGTTGTTTCTCATGTTGTCAATTCTATTTGTTAAATTGAAAATATTTAAGTCATTCCTAATATCCTCACTTCTTTTCTTGTCCAAAATTGTCACACCTGCTACTGAACGTAGGAACTTCATTTCTGCAGTTTCTATTTTTCCTTCTGTCTGAACGGTTAAGAGTCCAATTTTCACTTGCATATGTTAAGACAGGCACTGCCATAATTTTGTAAAATTTTAGTTGTGTGCTCCTCAAAGTTTTATTTTTTTCCAACGCTTTCATGGTTAACAAATTAATAATTTAACAAGATTTTATTAAAAATAAATTCTAATTGCGGAAGACGGATAGAATATAAGATCTATATTATTATTTATAGCTAAGGGGAGGCTCCTATAACATGTCATAATTTTACCAAAGCCTATATTCTAAGCTTCAAGTAAGTAAAAACATTTATATATGCCTTGTTATTTAAGATTAAGTGGATTTTATTGGGTCCTAAAAGTCATATTTCTCACTTTTTCAGATATTTGGTCATAGCCTACTTCTGCTTATTTTATGATAAAGTCATAGTTTGGTCATATTTTGGGTTTTTTAATAGCCTAGTCATCATGCGATTGGAGATAACCAACATTGTATCTATATAAAAATCGTCAGTTTCACAGTGAACTTGTTTCAAAGGTTTCTGTTAACAGGTAACAATCGTTTGTACTGGAGAATAGAAAAATATTTCCTTTTTCTTATGATACAATTGAAAATGTATATGAATAAACAATTAATATATCGGTAGTATGGGTAAAAATTCATTCAATTATGAGGTCATTTTTTTTCTTTTTAGGTCATATTTAAACTTTTTATAGGTCATAAATGCATGCACATTCTCCATTTTTTAGGCCATAGAAATCCGCCCCATATTTATAACATTTTATTACATTACCTCAATTGTAATAACAATGAACATTAAGAATATTTATTTATTTATTTATTTATTCAATGCCCCAGGTTGGCATTTCGACATTTATGGTGTTCTCTCCTGGCATTGGCTTAATTGTAACCCACTTCTGAAGTTGGGGTGCCTAGAAGACGGAGTTACGTTACTCCGATGATATGATGGGTGATAAATGATAATGAAGTGCCAGGAGGGTTCTTAACCTAAACTAAACCTAAATTCCAGACCATGGACAACAACAGGAATTATCCCTTTAAGGAAACATTCCTATGGTTTGACCGGGAATCGAGCCCGGGACCTCATGATGAGTAGTCAGAAACGCTGACCACTAGCCCATGAGGCTGGACTTGCCTGTAAGTAAGTAAAGAGGAAATTATTTGTGCAAAACAAAACTATAGAACATTTAGAATTTGCGAGGACCTAGTTTGATATTGAAAGAAGTAGAAGTGGCTGAATTAAATACCTGGGAACAATAATTACAAACAGGAAGGAGGTGCACAGAGAAATTAAACATAGGCTCAATTCTGGAAATGCATACTATTTTGCATTACAGGGAGTCTTATTGCATCAACTTCTTTCAAAAAACATAACACTGAAAATATATAAAACTGTTATTGTCCCAGTTATATTATATGGTTGCAAAACATGGTCTCTTGCTTCAAGGGAAGAGAAAAGATTATGGGTATTTGAGAATAAAGTTGATAGTACATTTTGTACCAAACAGAAATGAACAGACAGACAAATGGAAAATACCACATAACAGTGAGCTACGTGATATTTCTGGTAAACAAAGTATAAGAACAGTTAAGTTTCGTAGACTACGTTGGACGGGATATGCGGCATGAATAGAAAATGAAACAAGGGCATCGGAATTCTCTAGAAACTGAGACAAAGTTTTATATTTGTAAAATAGACTAGGTAATAATTTTAAAATATTGTTATATGAATAAGTAAAATAAAAAATAATTATTAATTTATAACGTAATTATGTTCATATAACCCGTACTGATAATCCGGAGTTGCTCGGAAATCTACTTGTCCCGATCTTCTTGGCATAAATGAGCTGAAAAACAAATTGGTTGTGATAATCTTGGTATCAGTGAGCTGAAAGACAACAATTATTGTGACGATTTGTATTATTAATTAACACTTCTCATAGAAGGATAAATTATATTTGAAGAGAAAAATTATTGTATTTAATAATGGGATCTCCTTGGTGATAAAATTGTATTACACAGAATCAGTAAAATCCCAAATCAACATTAAAAAAGTTCAACGCGTTTCAATAACGATTATCAGAAATTAAGCCGAAATAAATTGAACGGAATTGTATGCTATTACGGAGTACAGGGACTCTTGTTATGCCAATTTACCTAAAAAAAAAGTTTAACATGAAAATATATAAAACAGATTATTCTTCCAG
Source organism: Diploptera punctata (assembly GCA_030220185.1). Taxonomy (NCBI): domain Eukaryota; kingdom Metazoa; phylum Arthropoda; class Insecta; order Blattodea; family Blaberidae; genus Diploptera; species Diploptera punctata. The sequence goes on from JASPKZ010009066.1 coordinate 42,784, forward strand.
CTATATTTTTATGAAAGCGAAACATGGAATCTTACTTTAAGGAGAAAAAAAGTTTACTAATATTTGAGAATAGATTCTAAGAAAATTTTAGACCATAGGTAGACAAAATAGACGAAAGGAAAAGTCTACAAAACAGTGAGTTACGTTATCGTTATGGGAAACCAGATGAATATTTTTAGTCATTCAAAATATTTTGCAGGCGGAAAAATTTCGAAGCTCTGTTCGTTGCTACACGTGACGTCACAGAAGGCAGTGTATACTGTCAGCGTCCCACGTCCCATTCCCCTCTGCACTCTTAGATAGCAGTGTCACGTGTTCTATTCCTGCATAAACACGACTGCAGTGCCTTCCGTCAACAACTGCACTCATTCCTTAAACGGGTCTCCGTGCTTCGTTACTGCCCTCAAGGCAAAAGATTGCTGGGACATCCAAAAAAGCGCTGGATGGAAAACTCCTCTTTGAGACCGTAACAGGCCACACCGCCTAATGCTTGCATTGATGATGATGATAATATATATATATATATATATATATATATATGTGTGTGTGTGTGTGTGTGTGTGTGTGTATGTGTGTGCATAACCCATGTGTTGTGTGTGTTTTAACGGCCAATAGCTGTCTTAACATTTGTTTTTTCTTAACAAAATCGACGTATAGGAATAAATTATGAAAATTAATTTTGAGTTCATTAATAAACAAAATCAGATCATTAGATGTGGGATTTCAACTGAAACAAAAATTTAAAAATTTCACAAGCTGCCGCAATTTTTGTGTTGCTATCAAAACCTGTATACGTTATTGAAATAAAACGAGGAAGTTATTCTAAAAAAGTCAACGAAATCCGACCAATAGGAGCCTGGTTTTACCAGAAATACGTAATTTAAAAATCGCTCCTTGCGCGATAGTGCGTTTTGTCGTACTTACATCAATGGCGACCATGATTGAAAGTTCAACTTCCTATATTTCGTGGTTGCCAACCTAAATAACTATACTGTAATAAAATAACTATACTGTAATATTACATATTACAAACCATGTGTGGGAAGTAAAACCACTGTCCTCTATGTATACTACATACAATGTATATACAAAAAATATCCAGAAGGTAGTGTTAATATACATTATACGAAACATATCACTGCATTTAAATGAATTGAACTCTATTTGAAACAATATTAAACAGTAAGTACGTACTTGTCGCCTTTTTAACACTGATTGGTGTCCCGGCCTCCTGTAGTTTCATCTAATAAACATTGCCCACACTTTCAACGTTAGTTAATTGTTTATAATGAACGCAAATATTTCGAACAAAGATGTTATTATTTTACTATTATTTATTATTTTGAAAAGACCATCGCGCAAAAAATAATGTACAATGCACGCTTCTAAAAAAACTATTTCCCAACCTCGCATCGTTATACACTATTTTTTTCCGCAATCTAACTGTGTATTTTATAGGATTCAAGTACAAAAAAGTAAGTTATATACTCCGTAAACCAGCAAATGGAATAATAAATAGGATTTTCTGAGGAATACGGCAGTTTCTGCAGGACCGACATTTGAAAGAGTGACAGCGACACTATGTAAGATGAAGGGGTAAGTTTGTATATGTCCCTGGAAGAAGTGACGTTGGAGATTCAATATTTAGTCAGTAAAACAAACTAAGCCAGCAGGAGTTCATGGAGCGGAGATATGATGATGGCACGATGTCTGCTCCATTGGTTTCACTCTCAGAGATAGTTAAACCGTAACTTTTAAATGTCACATATTCTCATCTCGTTGATGTAAAGATAGACATTTACTAAAGCCGCCCATTTTCCTTCTATATTCCTATAACTAAATATTTCTTGAGAGATTTGAAAAATATCAAAATATACGTACTTTTTTGTAATTGTGAAGATTCAATTCGAATGAAGATATAATGAAAAGATATTGAGGTTGTTCCGACGAAGAGATGTTTAAAAAATCTACATCCATTCATAACTAACAAACTATTCAGTTCGATTTCTAAACTATTCCTCATAAATCTAAATAGTAAATACAATTTTATCTTCCAAAAATTCAAGGAGGGGTCAGTTGAATATTTTTTGTTATTTAGGAATATTCTACAATGCAGTGTTTCTCCTTCAATCCAAAGTGAATTGTCGCCAGAGGTTCAATTCCGTCCGGTATTCTTCTCTTTAGTTTTTTTAGCATTATATATTTTTCAGTAGAATGAGGAGCTGGCCCATTGCTACAACCCCCCACCCTGGAGGACCAGGTAATTTGTAATCCAGGTTGTCTTCCTCTTACCTTTAGTAAATCAACACTGAACTACAAGGCAGTAGCTGTTAGTTTTGGTTCGCCTCGGGTAAATTACTGTTGAATAATATAAATTGAATAATTATTGATTATGGCAAACATCCATTTAGCAGACATCGAAAGGGCCATGCCAAAAAAAAAAAAAATATGTATATATGTGTGTGTGCGTGTTTCTGTATCTGGGTCTGTTCATGATTTGACGGCCGCAATATTGTTTTTTCTAAACCAAAAGTTGGAATATAGCAATTAATTAAAATAATAGTTTCGTTAACCAGCTAAATCGAGTCATTATGTTTGACATTTAGCCAGAAGGGAACATTTAAAAATAGCTCTACCGGCTGCAATTAACCAAGTTATGTAACGAAATTCGATAGATGCCATCGAAATAAAACGACGTAGGTATTTTTCTTTTTAATCAGCGAAAGCTGACTGTTATAAGTTAAGGTTAACCTGAAGCCAGGAATTTAAAACATATCTAGAGGCTGCCATGTTTATTTTTATTCAACGCAGTTGAATTCACACAATTTAATTAATTAATTAATTAATTAAATTAATTAATTAATTTATTAATTTAATTAATAAGAAACCAACATATAATGGAACTATAAATTTTACTTGCTGAAAAATTCGTGTAGTTTACGGAGTTCTTCTATGACGGACATTTTAGTTCCAACGCTACCTTTTAGCCAAATACAATCGGATGGTTAAAGGATGCCACGTACACAGAACATTAAGGGTTGGATTACCAACAACTGTATTACGCCAGTTTAAGCTATGCATTATACACAGGGAAAACTGGCATAATACAGTTACCTCTGTTGGTGAAATTGACCCTAAATCTAATTTTTTTATTCTGCATATTGTTACAACTGGCATTGTCTACCTGTTTCTATTTCCTTAAACAAAGTAATTAACTAAAGGGTGACAATGATATAAGCATTGCCTAGTTTGCCACGTCTGAAACCAGTTGAGGCTCCCTGGGGGGCTAATACCATTGTGGTTATCGGTTGGGGGTTTAACCACTTAGCCTTCGCGTTATTAGCGGTGTATGGTGTTAAGCGATAGTTAATGTGGAATTAGGTGAAATGAGGTGTTACCTCTCTAGAGCAGGCATCATAAACCTCACGGCCGGACAAGCAGAGAAACCTCTTTAGCAGGCATTTAAAATCTCCATGGTAGCCCACCAGCCAGGTGCTGGCCTCACATCCACGTGTGTTAATCACAGAGGTAAATTATATTCCAGCCAGTGTAGGGGTGATATGTAGTCAGAATGTCGGATCCCCCAGGCCGATACAGCTGGGTTTTCTCTACTTAAAGCCCATACATATTGTAGCTGGCCAAATTACTCACGATGCCAGGTGGGCACCGGTCCCATACTGGCCGAAAATTCCATGAGAACATTTCTTCCCCCATGGAGACTCGAACCAGTGCAAGTCCCGCAGCTCTGCGCCAAGACATCTTGCATTAACCACTGGCTACAGCGCGGCAAGCAGTGATATGCTGATGACAAAAACAATAACACTGAGAATGCTAAATGAAGTCATAACTCAGATATAGAAGATGTGACTAAATATTAATGTCGAAAAAAAAAAGGTAAACGGTCCAAATAACGTTCATGCTCCAAATATCGCCTCATTCATAGTATTCTGCCCAAGAGCAGGTCTTTTCACTGCAAACTCAGCATTCTTCACTCTTTCCTTAACTCAGCATTCCTTTTTGCATCTATATACAAACCATTATTTTAATATTTCTATCATCTGATGTATTTTTTTGCCTCTAACTTTCTTTCCGTTGACAATTCCTTTTAGGACACCCTTCAGTAGGCAGTTTCTTCTTAGCCAGTGGCCAAATATCGCCTATCGTTGCGTTTTTGGAATGCAGCTACAAGCTACAAACTTTCTGAACTGATAGCACATTTAACTGTTGTGTGATCAGTTATTGGTAGATTCTGACATGTGAATGAGCTCAAACACGCCACAGAATAATATACATGTTGGACAGTTATCAAGTAAGTTACATTCACGATATTAAAGTGGTTGAGGATCTATAGGGGGGAGCAATTTATAAATATTTCTCTAGTAGAGTGAATTATAATTTTCTTTTCAATAATATGCATCGAGTAATACAAAATCGTTCAGTATACCCGTATAAAATTAACTTTTTGCGCGATAGTAAGTTTTGTCGTACTTACAAAAATGGCGACCATGATGGAAAGTTAAACTTCCTACATTTCGGGGTTGCCAACCTAAATAACTATACTCTAATATTATATATATATACTTCCGGTTTTAACAATGTTGATACTTTTTCCGGCACCAATGATTTCTCTTCAATTTCGCTTTATAATTTTCCTCCATTCGTCTTTATTATAACATATTTCTTCCTCTATTTCCCAGCCCTTCAAAGTTTCTCTAATCCCTTGTATCCACTTGAGATTTGGTCGTCCTTTCCTTCTCTTTCCTGACGGTGTCCATTCCATTATTTTCTTCGGCAATCTTTCGTCCTCCATTCGCTTAATATGTCCATACCATTTCAGTTGCTTTTCTTTATAGGGGCAGAGGGAGTCTCGTTAATATTACATATCATGAACCTCGTGCGCGAAGTAAAACTACTGCCCTTTATGTATACTATGTACGATGTATATTCAAAAATATATCCAAACGGCAGTATTAATATACATTATACGAAACAAATCGCTGCATTTTAAATTAACTGAACATTATTTGAAACAATATAAAACAATAAATTCGTACTAGCCGCCATTTTATGACTTATTTGTTTCACGGCATGCTATAGTCTCAACTAATAAACATTGTCCACACTGTTGACGTTAGTCAGTTGTTTATAATAAACGCGAATATTTCCAACAAGATGTTACTATTTTACTATTATTTATTATTTCGAAAACACCTTCGCGCAAAAACTAGTATACAACGCACGTTTCTGAAGTGTTTTACAGAATCTCGGAAATAAAAACCTCACTATCGTTCGTTTTTAAACATTTCCTCGCTTCTGTAAAACCACTTTTCAACCTCACATTTTAATATACTATTGTTAATTAAATTTTTACTTAGTACGGCAGAAGTCATATTAGAGTACATTGTTAATCATAAAATTGCCCACTGCTTTATTCGTAATATCCCTGTATGTCCCATTTGCTACCGATTATTTTCAAAACGATGGACATGTTTATGATTCGTAATACAAGTTGTTAGTGCATGATTATATTGTGACAAAACGGGGGAAAAAAAAACAAATACCCTATCATCATTTCCCTATAATTTGAATTGTGTTTATTAATATGAGAACTATGTTGCAGTTTGTTTTTCCCCCTACTTACTGTTTTGCTCTTTAAACCGACGTTTACGATAGTTTTCTTTGCCCAGTTTTTGTATGTACCATGAGTCTATACTTGCAACACTTTGTACAAAAGATAAATACTTCACCCATATTTTCAAATGCAAAGGTCTTATAACCTAATACTCAAACACTTTTATGTTTATAATAGGGGGCTACAATTGTTACAATTAAACGTTCCATAAATAATACCTTTTTACATTTGATATGGCTGTAGCGAACTTACAAGCGACAATTTATCTTATGTGTATTATTTTTTGACCATATATGACAATTAAAGTGGGTAATGTATGATTAGTAATTTCGGCCAGTAGGGGATGGATGCCCATCGTGAGGAATTGAGTAACTACAATTAGTATCGTCTCAGAGCGCATTTGGGTAACTGCAACGTTAATCGTCTCCAGGTTGACATAACCAACTGTACTACTGTCTGTCGGAACCGATATATACTGAACCACGTGTTACCCCAGTACTGAGAGAACGATCTCGCAGTCCCTAATCTCTCGAGGTAGTCGTTCCAGGTCCAGCAGCGGATACGATGTAGAAATTATAATAAGGGAAGATTATTTAAGTAGGAGAACATATACTCTAATTGCGACAGAAGCGAAATGATTAGTAGCTCGATGTATAGGCTATGCATAAACGTCAATAGCAGAGCAAGAAAAATACATTTGTCTACGATCAAGGAAATATAATCAATAAGCCAATAGTTGACAGTATGTAGGAGATACATGAATACGTTATAATTTCTGCGCTAATACATCGTTAATGTATGTAAATAAAATGTCTCAATATCCAAAGAGCAGAGTTACAAGAGTTTTCAATATTATTAGTTTGAGATCAGCCGGAAGAAGATTTTTTATTTGTATATGCATTATAGAAAACACAATTAAGAGAATATTCAAAAATACAAGAAAGGAAACAAAACTAAAATTTTATAAAGCAGTGGAGTCCCCTTACTTTTGTAGGATAGTGCATTTTGGGTTTTAACTAAAAGAGAAGAGAAGATAATAGAAACAGCTTAAATGAGATTTCTGAGAAGTGTAGCTGGCTGCAAACTTCTAGATAAAAGAAGAAGTGAAGATATTAGAAATGAGCTAAGTATTTTTAAACCTTTAGATAAAATGCAAGAATCTAGAAAACAAACTGGAAATAACATGTTCAGAGAATGAAAGATGAACGTATACCAAAAATTATACTTAATTACAAACCAAAATGAGACAGGATAGACCGAAAGAAAGATGGATTCAACTTTTTGAATGAGAATCTATGAGACCGAAACAAGCCACATGGACTTAATCCTTGATTGTTGTTGTTGATGATGATGATGATGATGATGAAATTTATAGCGCCTGTAAGTAATAAACGTCCCGCTACGTAGTCGAGTGGTTAAGGCAAGATCCTTGAGGCAGAGATACGGGACTTGCGCTGGTTCGGGTCCGCATGGGGGAAGAAATTTTCTCATGGAATTTCGGCTGGTATGGGACCGGTGCCCACCCAGCATCGTGAGACATTTGGGTAGCTTCAATAAGTAGCGATTCCAGGTTGAGAAGACCAGTTATAACGGCTGGGGTACCCGACATGCTGACCACATGTCGGCCAACACTGGCTTATGATCGTCTACCTCTGTGATTTTCACATGTGGACGTGAGGCCAGCAGCCGACTGGTAGGCCAAGGGCCTTCTAGGCCTGTCGCGCTTGGAGTTCTTTATAACTAATAAACAGGGCATCAGTACACTAAAAGTTGGTTTTTGGACGCTTATACGGCTTGCGATACCTAAACCATAACAAATACACAAATTATTGCACACAGAATTGAATATCTCAAAAGATTCTACAAAAAAGTCTGGAACAGAACATGTTTATCTTTTACGTATAACTTACCCTTTTTTTTTAACGTTTAAGGTGTACATAATTTTTCGAATCCGTCTATTTAGGGAATATTCCAGAGACTTTTTTATATAGGAATTTATTACTGATGTTTTTTTTTGTATTACTGTATGTTGCACAATATTTCGTTATGTTTGAAATTTACGGCTTTTTTAAATTTATTTCTTTGTCGTTTTCTTTCGTTTACACTGTTCTTCGTTTTTGTTTAACTTTGTTAACCTTTTTATCTTATTTATACATACAAACACAAGACAGGACACACACCGAGACCCAAGGTGGAGTTTTAAAATCCCCTACCCCGCCGGGAATCGAACCCAGATCGCCGGAGTGGAAGGTAGGGACTCTATCGACTACGCCACGGCGACGGACCACAATAACCAATTTTATCTTTCAGCTCATTGATACCAAGATGATCTGGATAAGTGTATTCTCAGGCAACGCCGGATTCTCTATCATAAGAGACAGCGGAACATCGTTCGCAATGCCATAGTTCGTTCAGGCTCTACTTAGCAATTAATTAAAAACGACAGGTATATGAATTGTAGAATAATAGTCGAAGTTGTAAAATCTGTAGAAATATGCAGAGAAAAGTACTGTGAAAATTAATTTAAGGTTAAGTGGAATGATTAGAAAGAGATCCAGTGTTTAATATTACATTCCATTGAGTTTCCACAGAAATTCTGATATCTTATAGATTTCCGATTAAATTACCTGTTACACATTTTTAATAGGCCTATTTTAAAGCCAGAGACCTAAAGAGACAGCTTGTCAAAGTTCTGTCTCACAGAATTGAATCCAGTGAAAATGTAAATTTGCTGCTGAAATCATATTTGGTCAATACTAATAAAATTCATTGTTTAAAACCGTTGAGGTGGATAGTCATAAAATAAAATTAAGTTAACATATGTACCTTCTTAGGTCAGTGCCGTCGTCCTCAACTTGTAAAAATATATGTATGCTTTTTGTCTGAAGGCCTTTCAGAATATCTATTCCATCATCAGCATATATTTCGTCGCCACATTAAGAGAGTCACGGACAACACTACGTTAAGACCAGTACCGAGAACATCAATAAATGTAGCGACGAAATGCCTGCTGATGATGGAATAGATATTCTGAAAGGCAAGAAGTATACATATCTTTTTACAGGTTGAGGACGACGGCACTTACCTAAGAAAGTACATATTTTAACTTTATTTTATTTTATGGCCATATTTGGTGTTAATTTAAACACATGTTTAGTTATTTTTCTTTTAATTCCACCATTTAATCTTAAAAGGAACTGTCAAAGATTGCATGCTTAAACCTACCCTTAAATTTCTTCCAGATAAGCGTTGTAATGTACAAAGGCAGTCCAAAACGTATCAGCCGTTTTTAACTGCAAGCCAAAGCTCTCATTTAAACTATACGAAAGTAGTACTACTGTTGAAATGGTGATTGGACAATCCTCACTAGCTGCTGTCCGCGACGTGTCTCGCTTCACTCTACTCCACTCTTATTCAAGCAGGGAGCCCATCTGTTTTGTAGAGTGAGTTACCTTTGCTCGGATATGGTTTCGGTTTCTGTGTCTTGCAGTCAAAAGCGACAAATAATATTTTGGACACAGCATTGGAACATATCAACACTTCTCTGGGAGAAATTTCAAGGTATATTTCAGCATGCAATGGTTGGCAGTTCGTATCGTTAGGATATTTCTGGGATTCATTTCCAGCATTGACGGAATTATAATCCGATTCTGTGACTTTCCACATATTTCTAAGCCTCTTATAGATTTCCGTTTAAATGACATGTAACACATTTTACTTGGCCTATATTTAATTCAGAGACATAGAAAATTCCTAAATGGTAGAGAATGACTGGGACAGATCTGAGGATGAGCTCTCAGACTCTACAAAAGGCTCCAAATAAACCCGCGCAAAATATAGCCTCTCTCTCTACCAAACCCTTCCATCTCATCACTTCACGTGGTTGGGACTGTTTTTTACTGAAGATGGAGGGTGAATGGCGAGTTTCTGGCACCATAAAAACCAGATGCTCGGGGCAGATAGAGCTCTGTAGCCTTGTAAGGCAGTCTGTCTAGGCGAAAGACAACTCCTAAATTAAACTCTGGTCCTCCAGGTTGGAGGGTTTGCGGTTGGGTTAGGTAACCTACCCAAGTAAAAAAAAAATATCACTCAGAAGTCTCAAGTGAGAATACGAAACGCGGACAAATTCAATGGATACAACTAACGCAATGAAAAGGCTAGACGATTTGGAATAACGGATATGATCAATATTGCAACCTGGAATGTGAGAGGACTCCACACAAAAGAGCAGGAAATACAGTTAGAACTAAAACAAAAAAGAATTAATATAGCAGTCTTGACAGAAAGAAAAAAGAAGTTGAAAGGAAGTCAAGATCTTAAAGAATATACAATTTTGCACAGTGGAGTTGAACAACATGTACATGGACAAGCTGGAGTAGCTATGATGATTGATCAGAAATGGAAAAAGAAAATAATATCATATAAATTTGTAAATGAAAGAATAATGGTAGTAAGGTTTAAAATACCAAGAGGACACCTTACAGTTATAGGAGTCTGCAGTCCTGAAGAAGGAAGAATGAGAGATACAGAAGAATTCTATGAAAAATTGCAGGAAACTTATAATCAAATTAACAAAACAGACATGGTATATATATATAGCTGAGGATCTAATAAATGCTAGAGTAGGAAAAGTGTCCATGAAATATGTAATTGGTATCTGCGGAGAAGAGACCCTCAATAATAACGATGCGTTACTCAGACAATACTGCACCTGTAATAAACTAAAGGTAATGAACAGCTTCTTCAAGAAGAAAGAAATACATAAATACACGTAGAGTAATAGAGATTACTGTTCAATTATTGACTATATAATTGGCAATGTAAAAAGCAGTATTAAATCGATACAAGATATAGGAATGTTATACAGGATGTGACATATACAGCGACCATTACTTGCTGAGGGCAAAAAATAGTCTTATTGCTAGATGGAAAAATATAAAAAAGCAATATAACTAACCTATCAGGTTAAAGTGGGAAATTTTTTTTTTACACGATTTAAGATAAGATTGTTAAAAAATAATTCAATTCAGAGGATTAGATATCAACAGAGACTTAACCATAATATAATGAATGTTCTAAACTGTAAATGAAGTGAAAAAATAATGGGAAAAACATTCAAAGTTGTATTATTAAAGCAGCCCAAGAAGCGATTGGCAAACAAAACATTTGGAAAAGAAAACGAGGACTTAAAATATGGAACTCTCATATCGAAAACGCCTTTTCGTGAAAAACAAAAAAAACATATTGTATTTTCTTACAAAGAATGATGAAAATCAACACAAAAATATACAGGAAGGAATTACGCTAAATCGCTAGTGCAGAGAGAGTTGGGAGAAATGTTATAGGAGATATTGAATATGATGTATATGGCAGGCAAGATTTTGCATTTAAAAATACTAAGAAATATAAATAAATTCAGAGAAAGATACAGCCAATATAAATATTATTGAACCAAATGTATGGGTTGAACATTATAAACAGTTGTGGTTTAATGAGAATGAACAATCTCTACACTCCAGTAAAAATACATTTGAAGGATGCGATTTAATCACATTGGATGAACTTAGAAACATCAATAAGAAAATTGAAATGCAGAAAATTACACTGGATCTGATAACATAAATGCAGAGAACTTTTGAAACACGGAGGTTTCTTATTTAAATTAAGATTATTACACATCTTTAATATGTATTAATTAAATAAAAATAAACGTAGTTTTATTTGATTTTCATATTTATTATATAATTCAGTGACAGCTGTGTTCGGTACACTGTACCTTCTTCAGACATGTTAACAAATTATGAATTGTTGTTCCAACTGATCTAAGCAACAATACAACAATATTTATTTAAATTTTTTAAATTTAACAAAGGGGATTCATTCAAATCAAGTTGAGAAGTTAACAGTTTTTACTACTTTTTAAATGTATTAATTTCTACAGCCTCCTAACAGATCTAACTTCTTACCCTTATCAGCTGTCACTGAATTATATAATAAATATGAAAAATCAAATAAAACTACGTTTATATTTTATTTAATTAATAGGATTTTCATCAAGTAAACACCAACTCAATTGATTCTTTAATATGTGTTGGATAAACGAAGAAATTCCCAAAACATGGCTCATTGCAAATGTTTATATCAATTTTTAAAAAAAGGAGACAGAAATAGAACAAATAATTATAGAGGAATCAGTATTTTGAACTCTGTATATAAAATATATGAAGGGATATTAATTAATAGATTAAATCCAATAGCAGATGCATTGTTTTAGAAGAACAGAACGGTTTAGACAAGGAAGGTCCTGCTCTGACAATATGTTCACTATGAGACAGAAATACAAAAGAGACGAGAATTCAATTTACCCACATATTTAGCTTTCGTTGATCTTGAAAAAGCCTTTTGAGAAGGCGATAAAGAAGAAAATTGAAGACAAGATGGGTACCTGGCTCAACTTATAGAAGGAACGAAAAGTCTTTATAATGGAATGAAAATTATCCTTAATTTAAATAATTATCCCAGAGAAGAAACTTTAATAAATCAAGGAGTTCGACAAGAGTGTACATTGTCACCTACATTGTTTAATATATATTCTGACGGGTTTATACGAAAATGAAAAAAAAATCAAGTCCAATAGGAATTCAAATTATAAGGAATTTGTTATTATTTAATGTATACAGACGATCTGGTAATTATACAGAAGTCAGAGGATGGTTTGCAAAGATCCATTTACATGTTGAATCAATCAAACTCTATTATAATCTCAAAGTCCCAACTTCAAAAACTAAAATTATGGCTTTTCAGGGCAAAGTGTCAGCCAGAGCAAACATAATAATTAATAATGAAATAATAGAACCACATAGCACACTTTAACTATCTTGGTTCAGATATAACATATAGCTACGATTGCGATATACATAATAAATTAAACCGATATCAAATGATGTGTGGCACCATAAGAAGAAACCCTCCAAAAGACTCGAAGAGAAACTCAGCTCAGGTTTTTGTAGTTTAGAGCATAACACATAGCGTTAAAAAGTCGCTGTAACTGAAATTTTCATGAAGATCTATTGTGCGAGCGGTTAGAAGTCTTAAAATGACAAACATACGCAGACTGAAAGGTTATAATAATTATATGTGCGTGTATATTTTTAAATATTAACGTTTTTTTTTTCAGAGAAGCTGGGATGACAAGAGTAACTGTAATGCTTAATAAGCATGCGTTTCCAGAAGGGAATTTCTCAGTAAGAATTCTATTCTATAGTGTTCTGCCCGAGGGCAGATCTTTCACTGTAATCATAGCATTTTCATGCTATGCTTTGCACATCTTCTTCTTCTTCCTTCCAAGTATTAGGCCAACGCCTGTTACGATCCTATAGAAAAATTTTCAATCTAGCGTTTCATACGACGACCCAGAGAACCTTCGTCCTCTTAGTATATAATTATAAACAGCTTTTAGAGATCCGATTTGAAACTCATCCTTTCAATATGGTGTTTTCAATTTTGTTGGTACTGTTTAATATATTCCAAAATTGGCGTACATTTACTTGGGAATTATAGATATAGTAGCTTCCCATTGCTTTCCATGTCCGTGAAATGATGATGATAATGATAAGGCTGATGATGATGGCCGGATGATTTTCGGGGACCGATGGGCCTAGCTTCCTGATATTTGTCTTTCAGGATAAGGAAAAACCCCGAACAAACTCACCCAGGACCCTGTCCCGACCGGGAATCAAACCCGGGCCGCTGCGTGACAAGGCAGCGCGCTACCTCGAGACTACAGCGGTGAACATCAGCAATAATTAATGGTCCAATGTCTAAGGAATGAAGCTATTGAGATTTTCCTCATCAAAATATTTTTTTGAAAAACATATTTAAAAACATTAGCTCAGAATAGGGATATATACGAGGTTGACTGCTCGGCATGAACCTTCGAGTTCAATAGTGGAAGTTAGTTATGTAAATTATTGCCCAGCTAAAAATGTTGGTAGCAATGCGGTGGTTTAATTACAGTTTGTGGCCACGAAAAAACAAGGTAATTATTTTGTGAATGCAGTTGTGACTAATTTTCCATTTACCATGGAAATTGTTACATAAATGGAATTTGAAGACATTTATTACAAATTAATTACATTTTTTAATGTGAGAGTGTAATAACTCATATGATGAGGTCACGATTGTTTACAGACTGTTACTAAAAATAAGTTACGGCTTTGTTAATTTTAGTTGCAGTTTTGTGCCCCCCAAAAAAAAACCACAAAATATATATTAACTGCAATTTCACACCAAATGAAATGCTTTATAATTTTCCATTTTAAATTCTAGTTTTTGTATTTGTTCAAGATATATTTATTATTCTTATTTTACCTCGGGGGTTAGACTATTTTTGCCTGTTCCGGCTGCCAAAAATTACTATATTTTTTTTATCTATCCATTTTTGTCAATGGTCGCCCTCGATTCCTCCGTTCATTGGTTTTATATAACAATGTCTGTTTTGCTGTATTATCTACTAGCTAATATCCGGCGTGCGCTGCATACGCCTAAATAAATTAAATGTGTTTTTATGTTTAATTGAATAAGTAAAAATTAAAAATAATTATAAATTTATATCATAATTATTTTATATACCCCCGTGCTGATTACACGACGTTGGGTCGAGATCTACGTATCCCGATGGTCTTGGTATCAATGAGCTGAAAGACGAAAATGGTTATTGTGAGTTATCCATATAAGTAGACATATCCGTCGCGGATGTTTTGTTAGAATTTTTTGAGATATTCAATTATGTGTACATTCATTTGGCGTATTTGTTATAGCGTAATCCATTTTAAACGTCCAAAAAGCGACTTTTTTAATGCACTGATATCCTTTTATTTTTAGCTCCGTTTAATATGTTAATTGTCCCAGGAAAAATTCTCTAAATTATGGAAAAAAACCAATTGAAATTTTATAAAAACGTTGGCAGTACCGGTACTGCCTCTATGGTTCAGAATGCCTGGATATTATAAAAAACAAGATACTAAGTAGGATAACGGCGGCAGAAATGAAAAATTTTTGAGATCTGTGTAAAGGTGTTGCACTAAGGAAGACAGAATCAAGAACACAGAAGAAATAAGACAGGAACTTGAAATATTTGCAATAACGATAAAATAGATACATATAGACAAAATGGAAGCAACACAGTAGAACAGAATGAATGATGATAGATTATCCAAAACAAATAACAAAATACAAACCTAAAGGCATCCGAGATGTGGGCAGATAATAGAATAGAAAGATGATGTGCTTGAAGTCGGAACGGGTCAAACATACCTAATCCATGAATGCAGATGATGATGATGGGCCATTTCAAATCAGTCAAGTAGATTTCCTGGTTTCAAATCACGGTTCAAACATAATTTTTTCATCATCATCATCATCATCATCATCATAGTACATTCACGAATTTAGGGCCATTTGTTGACATGTTTCGGCCTCAAGAGAAACACCATCCAAAAGTCTTTAGAGTGGACGTCCTGGTCTTCTTCTTCCTGACAGGGTTGATAATTTTCGTGTTGAGACTTGAAAGGTAGTTTTTGAAGTTCCTTAGGACAGGTTATGGCCCGACGCTAAGTAGTCCAGTGGTAGGGCTGCTACCTTTTAGTCTCTGGACAGACATTAGGGTACTGCATTTACTCAGTACCCGATGGGAACAGCTATACCGCTGTGACTCGGTCCTCAGAGCCTCGTTTGTGAAAACGGGTTGTACCACGAGAAGGTGAGGATGAGAATTGGGTAGGAGAGGTTATACACACGTCACTACCCCTTACAACCCCATATTATATTAACTGTTCTTCATGCGAATGACAAGCCTACACATCACACTCATCACTCTGAGACGTTACTTGACTTAATTGCAACTAATAATCCAGACAGAGTACTTACTCACGGGCAACTGCCAGCCCCGGGAATATCAGCACATGATATTATATTCTTAGCATATTCACTGCAGTGCCCTAAACCGACTCGAAAGACTATTACGTATAGAGACTTAAAACATATAGACAATGCAACCCTAATTGAAGAAGCTATGCAGATGCCGTGGCATTCAATATGGACGCTGCATTCTGTAGATGAAAAAGTTGAGACACTAAATGACTTTATACTACAATTTACAACAGACATGCCCCACCAAAAACTAAACTCGTGAAACGACGCCCTGCCACCCTGGATGACTCTTTCAATTCGTAACTTGATGACTGATAGAGACGCAGCACATAAGAAATATAGACTCAACAAAACAGACACAAGTCTCACTCAATATAAAACAGTTACGTAACAAGACAAATCAAGCTATAAGAAACGCCAAACTTAGACATTTATACAACCTAACAAATACCAATACTTCAGAAATCTGGAAAAACTTGAATAGAATGGGAATTGGGAGAAAAGACACACAGGTAGACAAATTACCTGTTTCCCTGGACACACTCAATAATCACTTCACAGGTATAACTACTACTCCAAAGGATAAAGAACAAACAATAAATGAATTATCACTGACAAATCAACCCGACAGAGAACATTTCCACTTCTCATATGTTACAGACTACGACGTAAAGAAAGCCATCATGCGAATAAAAAACCAAAGCAGAAGGAACTGACCGTATAAATATTACTTCACTGAATAAAATAATCGAAGCTATACTACCTACTATAACTCATATTTTTAACTCCTCACTACAAAACGTCTACATATCCTCATTGTGGAAACAAGCCCTCGTACGTCCACTGCCTAAAGTTAAAAACGCCTCAACCCCGAACGACTTTCGACCCATTAGCATTTTACCTACTCTTTCAAAAGCTCTGGAACGATTAGTCCATAAACAACTGACTGAATACCTAAATGATTACAACCTTCTAGATCAATTTCAGTCAGGCTTCAGGACAGGACACAATACAAATACTGCTCTACTAAATATTTGCGAAGACATACGCGAAGCTGCTGATAATCGAAAAACTTACCATTCTTACATTACTGGACTTTAGTAAAGCATTCGACACGGTAGACTTGGACTTATTGTTGCATAAACTTAAAAACCTCTTACTCTCTGATAGTGCCACGAAATGGTTCAATTCCTACCTTCATGAGCGCCAGCAATCTGTTATAGGAAATCATACATTATGTTCTTCTTGGTCCTTCCGTAAAGCTGGGGTTCCACAGGGTTCGGTACGTGGACCTTTGCTTTTTTCAATCTACATAAATGACATATCTAACTCCCTAAAGCATTGCAAACATAATTTATTTGCAGACGGACATGCAAATCTACATCCACACAGACAAATATTCACTAAATGACGCTGTTGCCAAAATTAACGAGGATCTTGACCTCACTAATGACTTGGACAGTTTAAATATGGACTGCAATTAAATCCTACAAAGTCACAATCAATCATTATGGGTCATCAGAGACTATTATCTACAATTTACCTAAACACAGTTTCGCATGTGTCACTAAATGGAGTTCAAATCCCTTATAGTGAGACAGTAAAAAATTCTAGGAGTATTTATTGACAAAAACTTAAATTGGAATACACAAATAAACCATACATGCAAAACAGTCTTCTCAATAATACATTCATTAAATCGTGTACGAAATTGTTTGCCATTCGCCCTTAGGAAAATGTTAGTAGAAACACTTGCAATGCCCCATTTTGATTATTGTGACACTCTTTTTACAGACTTAAATATTATTTCCACTCAAAGACTTCAACGTGTTCATAATTCTTGCGCACGTTTTATTTGTGGTATTCGCAAAATTTGACCATGTTACACCGTCCCTGGAACAATTATCGTGGTTTCGTCTAAGAGATCGTAGAACTGTCCATTCCCTATCCCTTCTCTATAAAATACTTCACCACATCATCGCCTAATTATTTATCACGCCGCTTCATCAGACTATCCGACACAACATAATCTTGACACTCGATCCCATCAGCACATTGTCCTTTATATCCCGCCTCATCACACTGTATATTATTCATTATCTTTTACGGTGTCACTTACCAAAACATGGAATTCCCTTCCACCCTATGTCAGAGACTGTCAAACTATAACATCCTTCAAAAACAAACTAAAGAATTATTTAATAACAAACTGACTTATACACCTCACTGATAGTATTCTTTTAGCAATATTAATATATTTAATTATTTATGTAAATAATATTAAGAATAACAAATATTTTTATTTGTTTTGTTTTAAATATTGTATAATCGTAAAATTAGTTTTCTATATCTCATTATTTTCCTGTTTTTTATATACACTAGACAAGGGACAATTTAATATGTCTTGCTTGTATACATTTTATTATTAGTTTTAGTCTTAATTTTAACTAATATTAACTGGTTGTATTATAGATCGTAATATGTATATTAGATATTATCTTTTGATCAAATTTTTACTTAGTGTTTAATATTAGAGTTAATTAACATTGTTATATTCTTATGTAATATATGTTTGTCCTGGTGAGTGGAAGAGAAGGCCACATGGCCTTAACTCCACCAGGCTAAATAAATCTTAAATCTTAAATCTTATACTTTTTAATATTAAATTTTACTAATATGTTTATAGATTGGTAATATATTTAGTATTATATTTTAAAAAGTTAACAGTACGATCTATTTTTACAATCACCATATAGAATCATTTTCGGTATCGTTGAAGAGTTGTAAAATTTTCAAAATTATTTTCATGTGACAGTCTCAATAGCTACATTCCTTCAAAATTTGTTAAAAGTTTTCCCCCCGAAAAGTAGAGATTTTATTTGAAGAGAAAAATTATACGCTCAGACCGGGACTTGAACCCGGGACCCTTGGTTCTCTAGACCAAGTGCTCTACCAACTGAGCTACCTGAGCAAGTACCGATCTAAACGCAAATCTTTCTCTATATACATTGTAATTCCCATCCACCAAATGCTGTGAAGCCATGCTTCTATCTTGCGAATGGCGGCTCCTTTAAAGGAGCACAATGGAACGTAGGTAGTCACTTCTTAAATTATGAACCCAATTTCTTTGAGTGTAATAAAATATGTTACTGAAGGTAGTCTAGATTGCAACATAGAATTTGTGGGAAAATAACAGTTTTATATATGGTAAAAGCTCCTTTTTCGCGGGAATATGATCCGCAAATATGCCGCGAATACAGAAACCACGAATATGGAATGGTAATTTATATGGATATATAGGGGATATATTCCAAGGTTCAAAAGTAAAATAAAACATATCAAAATATAATCAATAAATGAGAGATTTTGAACAATTTCTATGAATTATGTGTTACTGTCAGGCTTAGGCAAGAGCTTAAAGGACTTAGTAATTTTTTCCTATTTTGCCGCTTTTAAAAGGTCTTTTAATTTAGACTGATATTCAGCTACGAATTCTGTGATAGAATTCCTTATTTGTCTTGGAATTTCTTGATGAATCGTATAGTTTATTTATTAACATTGAAACAGCATGATACAGACGCAAACGACTCACCAACGCATAAACGATTAAGCATTTCTGTTTTTACTTTAAGCGGCAGCACTATTTTTTCCGCTTCGGAACTAATTTTCTTTCCTTTTACTCGACATTATGAATTGGCAACACTTGTTATTCAATCAAAATTATTGCAACGAATGACAAGTTTAAACAACAAAACACCGATCGTGACGAGGACGGCATTTATCAACGGACATAGCGGTACGTGAAATACGACGTACGAACTATAGGCTTAGTGACAATAAGTTTTATTTTACTTTGATACTAATTTGTCCATTTGGTTTGAATCACTCTTTGTAAAAGCCACCTTGGCACGTTCCTGCAGTAAATAAAAAGTTGCCGATGTGTTAATAAAGGATACTAATCCTAATATACCGACTGTATCCGCGATTAAAGAATTTTTAGCCGCGAATACAGGAACGGTGTCTGGCAATTTTTTAACCCGCGAATAATGAAAACGCGAATAAGGGAACCGCAAATAAGGAGCTTTTACTGTATTTTCAGTTTGATGTTTTTCGAGGCAAGTTGTGACGACAAGAGTCCCTGCAATGTATAATATTATATTATTATTTTTTTTATTGCGGATGAGCCCATGTGGGACTATGCAAAGTACTTAGAGGCGTTTCCTTTGAGCCCAAATTTCTTTCATTCTTTTGCTATGAGCTTCTTTTCTATCATCTGTCCAAGGTATTCCAGTTTTTTTCTTCAGGTTGTCCTCTTGGTCAACTTGCCACTTATTCACCTTATTCTAAATATATGTCTGTTTGGGATATCTTCTTTAGTAATTCCTGCCAATTTTAAGTCATTTTTGACTTCATCGATCCACTTCATAGTATCCACTGGAGCTTTACTTCTGTTTTCGTAGAATTCCATTATCTGTTTTGTAAGCCTATTTGAGTTCATTCGTTTAATATGTACATAAAATTTTAACCTTCGTTTTCTAATATCACTATGATTGTCTGTATATATTTTTATTTCCTTTTTACTTCTGAGTCTAAATGCTTCACCTATGACTTGTGGACCTAAAATTTTTCTTATAATTTTGCATTCTTTTTTCACTATATTTTCGATATCTTTTTTTCTGTTCAAAATTAATGTTTCTGCTCCATAGAGGCATTGTGGTTTAATTACAGTGTTACAATATAAAGATATGCATTTTTTATTATTTTATTATTATTATTATTATTGTTATTATTATCATCATCACGTAGCCACTTAATTTTATTATAGCCTCAATAATAAAATGAAATGATCATTTTGTTTATTTAATACGATAGGGATTGAAAATAATTTAAAATAGTTTACAGTGTATGCATTACTCAAAGTTTTGGCGGATTATTATCAAAAGCTCTGTTTTTATATTTAATCGGTTTGAGGCTCTGATGTACAGGTCTGCAGTGCACGATGTTTTTAACCTATTGTAAAGGCTAATAAACGATTTTGCCACCAGTGCAATGCGCTGATATTAAAAAGCAAAGATAAACATTGCAATCAAATGTGATTATTAACAAACGAAATGATAAAATCAGCAAAAAATACCAATACATGAAATACTATTTTTGTTTTCCAATATTGATTGTTCTTTATATACAAACAATAATATGCAGTTATGGAGAATGCACTGCGATTGTGTAATACTGCAATTTGATTCCAAAACTGTGGTGCGTAGATCATCATCAACTGGAATGGGCGTGGCTTATGTTTACTTTCGTCGAATATTGCATTGGGCCAAATCTATAAATGACAGAATAGGATTGACGTGTTTAGAACTATGACCAGTGAAATCAGGTCTACATCACAATTACTTCAGTTTCTTTCTGGACCAGCCTCAAGGGCTAGAGGTCAGAATTTTTCTGACTACAATTCATGAGGTCCCGGATTTGATTCCCGGTAAGACCTTAGGAATTTTTTATTAAAGGGAATTATTCTTGTGATCGTCCATGGTTTAGAGTTTTGGTCATGTTTAGGTTAAGGACTCTGCTGGCGCCTCATTAATATTTATTACCCGTTATATCATCGAGATAACGTAACTCAGCCTTCCAGGAGCCCCAACCTAAAAATGTATTGAAATTTCGACAATGCCAGGGGAGAAAAACCAGAAATGTCATAAAAGACAACCTGGTGGCATTGGACAAAAAAAGAAAGAAAAAACGTAGATCAGTCGTGTAAATGGTGGCGTTTGGTTCAACTACCATCCTGCAATGGATGATGAAATAAAAATATCTAACTCACTGCCAATATCGAACCCATAGGTACATGGCCGCGCGGACATAGGTTCTCCATACTGTTAAATGTCGAACTGAACAACCTGCTGTAGGGATAATGTTCTTGCAGAGATGTCAGGGGTAGGTTGAGTGTGTTCAGACAGAAGTACTGAACATTTTTTAAACATATTACTTACATTATTAAAATTATGATGACTGGAGATGCAGCTTGATGCTCAACGTTTCTGAATTATTGTATACGATTTTTTCCTGCAATTGTGCCATCTCTCTCATCAAGTTTGTTTTCGTTCATTCCCTCCCCAACAGCGGGTTGTTCAGCTCAGCATATAAACAGTTTTCGAACCATCCGTTATATAAACTAGTTCCCACAAATCCTGGGTAATGTTATTCTCCCACCTCATTCTAGGCCTGTGTACTGGATGCGTTACCTCTGATTTTCCTACAAGGAGTTTATATATCCCTTTTTCATTCCTATTCATTCTATATGCCCTGCCCATTTATGAAGTCAAGTCAATATGATGGACCCGATTTCATAAACTTATTTGTCAAATCTACTGAACGTATTATAATGTGATATGTTTGCCCTGAACGGCAAACTCCCAAAGTTTAGTCTCACTCCCGCGTGGTTTCATTTTCTACCGCTACGCTGCGCAGGAAGCAGGTAAAGAAAATGGCGGTGGTTTAGTCTACCTACGGCGTGGTTTCATTTTCTACCACTACGCTGCGCAGATAGCAGGTAAATAAAATGGCAGTGATTGGAGAGCAGTGTGGTTGATTACCATATAAACAACTCTGTGATTAGTGTTCAACGGCATTTCCGTACCAAGTATGGACGAGACCTACCAACTGGAAAAACCATTCTTACGTGGTATGCAAAGTTCAAAGATACAGGCTGCATATGTAAGCGAAAATCGACTGGCCGTCCTTCGACTGGGGAAGGGACAGTGGCACGTGTTCGAACATGTTTCGTGCGGAGTCCATAGAAATCAACCTACCGGGAGCGAGGGAACTGAAACTTCCACAGAAAATTGTATGGCGTAATCTGCGGAAACGTTTACAATTGAAACCCTACCGCTTACAACTGACACAAGCCTTAAAAGACAGTGATTATAATGTGAGAGCGTCCTTCTGTGCTCCCTGGGGGTCCGTTTACGGGCCCCAGCTGTGCTCACAACAGCAACAGGGCGCGTCCCCGGGCGGCGGATAGGGGAACGGTCGGTGGTTTGCTTGCATTCCTCCCGGCTAGGTCCGGACCGGACCCGCGGGCCATTTGTGGGGTCGTCAGGACTCGAGCGACCTGACGTACTATTTAGCTCGTGCTGCGCCCACTCCAGCAGCAAAACGCGTCCCCTCGGTGGCGTAGTGGGGGAAAAGGTCGGTGGATCTGCTAGTCAGTCCTCCCTTCCAAGTCCGATGGACTCGCGGACCATGAGTGGGGTCAGCAGGAGGAATTTTTATTGGTTATAGGAGCCTGCTGCCAAGCCTGAACGACCCCGGCCCACAGCGGGGGCCTGTGCCACCGTTGGTGGGGGTGGTGGGAGACTAGGGGTTCGTGGCCCTATCTCCTGGTTCATGAACCTGAGACCACCTGTGGGGGCACCATGGGAGATGAGCACCCTGGATGCCTACATTGCTCAGTGGGCTGCCTCACAGCAGCTACACACGACTAGGCCTAGTCTTGCGAACGGGCTGGATGGGACAATACCGGGCGTAATGCTGGGAATTACCACCAGGTCGATAAGCTCGGGAAAGGAGGAAGCGCGGTCTCCAGGGTCTCGGACTTAGCGCTGAATCTGGAACCGAGTGACCCAAGGACAATCTGTGAGGTCGTCAGGAGTTGAGCGACCTGACGTACTAAAAGCTCAGGCTGGACCCACTTCAGCAACCAAACACGTCCCCAGCTGGTGCACTGGGGGAAAGATCGGTGGATCTGCTAGACAGTCCTCCCGGTTAAGTCCAAGGGACTCGTGAACCATTAGTGGGGTAGGCAAGAGTTGAGCGCCTTGTCGTACTAATTGCTCATCTGTTGGAGCTTGCGAGCTCCGTGCTGGACCACAACAGCTGCAGAAGGCGTCCCTGGGGGCACACCAGGGCTCGGCTCGGACCAGTCCAGCGGGGAGCTACTGTACTGGTTCCTGGCTTGGCCTACGGGCCCGTCGACAAACTGTGGGGTCGCCAGGAGATGAGCACCTGGACGTACTAAAAGTCTCACACTGTTGGGCTTGTAGCCCTAGCCGGTCTCACAACGGCTGCAGGACACGTCCCTGGAGGCAGAAACAGGGGAATGGTCGGTGGATCTGCGACAGCAGTCCTCCCGGCTAGGCTCATGGAGCCCGTGGACCAACTGTGGGGTCATCAGGATTGAGTGACCTGATGTACTATGTAGCTCATCAATTGCCCAGAAGTGCAAACTCCAACACTCTCTCCCTGGAGTGTTGGTGTAAGGACCGAGAACTTGAACGTGGACGCGAAGTTAGGATAGGGAGGACTAGAACTAGGACTTGGGAGTATGGTCATGACGACCGAGGTATCCCAAGGGGTGGACGGCAGGGCCTAGATGTCGTCCTTCTGTGCTAATTTGCTCGCATTAATGGAAGAGGATGGGTTCTCCGAAAGGGTAATTTTCAGTGATGAAGCGACGTTTCACCTTTCCGGGAAAGTGAATATGCACAACGTAGGAATTTGGGGAACTGCTAATCCCAATGGTATTGGAACACCAACGCAATTCACCCAAAGTGAATGTGTTTTGTGCCATTTCCCATGCAAATATGTATGAGCCCTTCTTCTTCCTTGAACCTCCTGTGGCAGGACATGTTTTTTTTTTTTTTTGGATATGCTGCAACAATGGCTCCTTCCAGAGCTCGAAAAGGATAGTGCAGATTTCATTCTTCAACTGGATGGTGCCCCTCCGCATTACCATGGTAGTGTTCGGGACCATCTCAATGAGGCATTGGAACAACGCTGGATAGGCCGTGCATCTCAGGATGATCAACCTCTCATTCGTTGGCCACCTCGTTCCCCCGACTTGACCCCGTGGAGTTTCGTAAAGGATCTTGTTTACGTACCATCACTTCCAGCAACATTGGGTGACCTTCGTACCTGCATCACTGGAGCCATTGCAATGATTGACCGCAACACACTACACAAGGTTTGGCAGGGGACTATCGGCTTGATGTGTGTCGTGTTACACGAGGTGCTCACATAGAATACTTGTGATATGACTGAAAACAAACTTCGAGAGTTTGCCTTTCGGAGCATATATCTCACATTATGATACGTTCAGTAGATTTCACAGAATAAATTTATGAAATCGGGTCCACATTTTGAATTGTCCTGTATATTATATTAAACAATTTTATAATTGTCATTATTATAAAGGCCAGCTTGTAGCTTTAACTTGTTTTTTTTTTACTTTAACTGCTACTACTTCACTATGGTGTTACAGTCCATGAAGAACCCTAGTTTCTCTTCTAATGACATTCAATTTTTCCATTTCAAAGCCGTAAGTCTCCAATAATTTTAAAATTCATTATGAAAGACCTTTGAGGTTGCTATGTAAAAGTTAAAAATTACAATTCGTACGTGACATCTCAGTTGTGTCTCAACTATTGTACTCCAGTTGAAGAATGAAATCTGCACTTTTCTTTTCGAGCTGTGGAAGGAGTCATTGTTGCAGCATATTCTGTGTGCGGGGTTGACGGCCAAGTATGGAACGGGGTGTTTAGTTTACATGCAGATACTATAATCCTCAAATGCCATTGGTTAGTGCTGATGTGGTTATTCTTGTACTGTTTATACTGCATGTATCAAATTAGATTAGTTGATACAGATTCCTATTATCGAGCCAGATTTATTGTTTAACACATTATCAATAAAACCCAAATCTCCAAACCAGAATATTAAAATCGTGAACCGTTTCGATAGCAAAGCTATCATTATCAAGACTGGTTATCGATTGAATAAAAACAGGCTATTACTAAGAAGATTTCAAATTATATGCGGAACTATACATAAAACATTAAAGAACAAAACAAGAAGAGATACTAGATTGAAGTTTTATAAAACATTGACAGTTCCTGCATTACTTTATGGGAGCGAAACTTGGGTAATGACCAAAAAATTTTAAAGTAGATTAAAAAGTCGAGAAATGAACTTCCTTAGAAGAACAAAAGGCTGTACAAGAATGGATCGGTTAAATAATGAAGATATAAGAACAGAGTTAAGTATATATCCATTAAATGATAAAATCAAAGGATATAAGAGAAAAATGATTTAGACATGTAGAAAGAATGAACGTAACAAGATTACCAAGAAAGCAGCATTTAACTACAATCCAAGAAGTTGAAGGAATGTAGGGAGGCCAGTGAAAAGATGGACAGAACAATTTTGAGGGAGAACAGGCATTTTGCCTAGCCCGTGAAGTGAAGAAGAAGAAGACTAAGAAGATCCTATTTGTTAATACAGTTTCATTGAGTTGATTTGACGTCACATTAGTTTTAAATGTTGTGTTAGTTTCACATATTATATTAGGTTTTAATTATGCTTAGAGCGCATTGGCAAACTATTCTTTCGAAGTATACAATACATCTTAGACCCGCGTGGCGTTCGGTTCAGCCTCATACCTTCTTGAGACTTTCTTTTTTCTGGGAGTACAGTAGGTAAAAATATTATAAAATATTTTGAAGGACTTTCGTAATAACATATACGTTCCATCATCAGCTTGTAAACAGTACCGTATTGCATGCTAAATATTGATTATATGTTCTTCCGATAGGTATTCAAAGTATTTTTTTCAACAGCCTCATGAGTTAGTGGTCTGTGTTTCTGACTACTGTTCATGAGGTCCCGGGTTGATTCCCGGTCATATCATAGGGAATTTTTCTTAAAGGTATTATTCCTATGGTCTGGAATTTAAGTTCATTTAAGGTTAAGGGCACTCTTGCCGTTCCAATGCCATTAGCAGTTACTCAGTTTTGACTTATGGTAGCCTCATTAAAAGATCAGAGGCAGCCCTAATAATTTTGAAAAAAAAAGTAATCGGAAAAATATTTGGACTGTTAAATATTAATAGGGATTAACATTGTTAGGAGGATCTATAATAATACAAAAGCTAAAGTAAAAATACAGAATAATTTAACATAGGAATTCACAGTGAATAAAGGCCTTAAACAGGGATGCAGTTTGTCACCAATTCTTTTTAACATTTATTTAGACCAGGCTCTTAAATTGTGGTATAAAAAATGTTCTGAAATGGGTATTCCTATAGGAGGAAAAGTACTGTATTCATTGTAGTTTGCAGATGATCAGATAATTTTTTCATGGGATGAAGATGATAAGAAATATATGATAAATAAACTAATGGAAGCATATAAAAAATGGGGACTGAATATAAATTTACAGAAAACAGAATATATGTGTTTGGGAAAGGATGTGGATGACCTCATACTCCAAACAGGGAAAATAAAAAAAAATGTGAATTTTTTAAATATCTTGGGTCAATAATTACAAGTTCAGGTACCTGTGAGAGAGATATACAGACTAAAATTGCAATGGCAAAAAATGCAACTAAGACATTACATGGAATAATTTGGAACAAAAATATTACAAAGGAAACTAAAATGAAAATTTATAAGAGCATAATACAGAATATTTGTCATATGGAAGTAAAACTTGGTCTTTGACGGAACTACAAAAGAATAAAATTAGAACAGTTGAATTTGATTATTTTAGAAGAAGCTTCCAAAAAAAAAAGACAGGATAAATAAGAAATAAATTCCTTTGGAGAGAACTGAATGTCACCACATCTGTTGTTAAGAGAATTGAAAATAAAACGCTTAAATGGAATGACCATGTACAAAGAATGGAAATGAAAGATGGCCAAAAAAATATATACCAGTGGTCACCCCCTGGAAGAATAAACGTGACAGACCAAGATGGAAATGGAAAACCTACATCAGAACTATAATGGATAATGGAATTTGGAAGAGGGAGATTGGAATGATAGAGATAAATGGAAACTGAAGACGGCAAACCTATAACTGGGGGAAAGCCGAAGAAGAAGAAGAAGAAGAAGAAATATTAATAGTCAGTGGAGAATACGATACAACAGAGAATTATATGACACATATAACGAACCTGATCTTGTCACTTTTATTAAACTAAAGAGACTGGAGTGGGCTGGCCATGTACAATGGTTCTCTATAGAACGAGCACAAAAAAGGCGCTTAAAATAAATTTTATGGGGAATAGATGAATTGGAAGACAGAAGAAACGATAGGAGGATGATATCAAGAAAGATGCTCAAACCTACTGAAGTGTCGCAACTGGAGGTTTGTCGCGCAAATAGAAACGATAGGAAGCTGACGTTAAAGCACGAATTTCAGCCAATTAACCATTGGATGGATGGAACTAACTCACTGGCTCTATCGAACCCATAGGTTGATGGATGCGCGGATATAAGCTCTCCATACATCCATATCCTGAGCCAATTTTTCCAAACATCCCCTGTATAATCTACTTTCCTCAATCATTGTTAATGTTGTTCTCCCACTTCATTCTTGGTGAAAACAACTGGGCGTTTTTCCTCTAGTTTTCCTACAAGATGCTTATCTGCACCTCTTTCATTCACCAAACGTATCACATGTCCTGCCCACCGCAGTCTACAAGACTTATCTCTTCTTATTATTATATCTATCGGTCGCGGTGGACTAGTGGTTATGCTCCTTGCCTCTGGTCCCGAGGGTCATGGGTTCAAACCCGGCCGGGGTCGATGGATTTTTTAGGGCGGAAAATTCCAAGGAGCAAGTCCTCCGGGAGGGACTCTAAGCCGTGGGTCCCGAGTCTGAACATTTTCAGGCTCGTAAAAGATCTTTAAGCCTGAATGAAAGGCCTGTAATCAAAATTTACCGAATTTACCCGTTCCTAGTACTACCTTGGTTTCCTAGATGTCAGTATGAGGCGGAACCCTGACCACGGACCACTCAAATGACATCTATACGAAAACAAGTGTAAACTAAATTAGTATGGTTAACTTCTTCCTATAGGGGGAGAGCGCCTAAATCTCTATTAAGGGAAACAAGGGCTTACAAGATTACAAGAAGATTATTATATCTGGCTTCCTATAAAGACCATGTAGCTCACTACTCATTTCTCTTTGATCCAAAAAATATCTTAAGAACCTTATTCTCAAATACTCGCAATCTTCTTTCCTCACTTAAAGTAAGAGTTCATGCTTCGCATCCATATATATATATATATATATATGTGTATATATATAACTGGGAGAATAACAGTTTTATATATCCTGACAAAAATAAATGGTCGAAGACTAAAAATGTATGTTTTATCTCTTCATACTTGCCAGTAATCGTCAAATAAATCCAAATAAATTAAAATATCCAATTGCTGTTGTCATAGACGCTCAGAATCAACAGTAAAAGCTTATTGACACTTAGCCCAGCACATACGTCTCGTGGTATATCTCGAACCTTGTATACACTACTATTATCATCGTGGCAGTTAGCTGCTTTATAAGTTTTTGGCGATTGCACATAGCTCAGTTTTTGGAATCTAACTATTTTTTTTATATTTAACCCATTATTCATGACCAGTCTTAAAATTAGACGGTCAATCTAACCTGTGATGTGTGTCCCACAAGTGAAATATTGTATATAGTAAAGGTCAACTTAGAAGGAAAGTGTAGGGTGAGTTTGCTTACCCTCGACGTCTCTGGGGTTGTACGTGACGTCGCCTCAGGACAATGAATGTAACAGTCACGTACCTTCCTATATTTACTGTAAGCTACCCACCAAGCACTCTACATCAGTGGCGGATAGTAAAATTCTTCTTTGCACACATTTTATCATGACATTTAAACGGAGTGGAATATGAATCGCAATTATCATCGGTAAAGTACGCAGATATGCACGGCCTTTGAAATAATTGATGGCGCACAGATAATGTTCAAGTACCAGAACGAAGCCATTGCCCATGATCAGAGATCAACTATTTGTTTCACAAGTATACAACTATTTGAGAAACTAAAATCTTTTCTATTTCGTTGTGTGTCGTGCAGTGGAAAATAATTTCGCGTAAATAAGTTGTGCGGTAAATACTGAAAATAAAACAAAGCAAAACAAATGAAAAAATAAAGAAAATTAATTGAAATAAGGACGAGCAAATGAGAGAGAGAGAGGGGGGGGGGGAAACAGCGGGATCGAATACGCGACCTAATACATGGGAAACAGAAGCTCCTTCCACTAGACCACAAGCATCCCGCCTAGAAATTGACTGTACGAAGCAAAGCAATACTACAGTACTTACGTGCATAATTAAATATATATATTAACTTAACATAATTTAAATTAATCAGACGCTTTTTGTATTTGCAGTGGAAATAATTTTGTTGTGCCTTGTGATTTGTAAACAAAGTAATGAGACGTTACAATCGTTATTCATTTTATATATATATACGTATATATACGCAGTCGTTATTCATTATATATATATATATATATATATATATATATATATATATAATGAATAACGATTGTAACGTCTCATTACTTTGTTGTATATATTTTTTTCATTTAATTTATTTGTTTACACACACACATATATAATATATATGAAGCCTGGTAACATGTAGGCATTATGAAAATTAACGAGGCTAGTAAAAAAATCTTCCTGATCAGGATCGAACCTGGGCCCGAGTCGCAAGAGAGCAACTTTCCGACTGCTCCACTGAAGCGAACGACATGAATATTGCATGAAGAGAGACTTACGCCGCTCTCAAAGAGTCAGCACATGTAATAACGTATTGGTATGAATTACTCTTCAGAACTCTAACTTTCCATAATCAAGAGTTACGCCATCAATTTTTTCAAAGGCTGTACGTACAGGGATTTCAAGGTAGGATGTTACTGCATACAGATCCCTGTCTTATAGCGAGACAGTAAAGATTCTAGGAGTACCGGTACTCGTGGATAAATATCTAAATTGGAATAAACAAATCATACTTGAAAAATAATATTCTCAATTATTTATTCATTAAATCACATAATAAATTATCCTTTGCTATAAGGAATATATTAATAGAAACATTTGCTATGCCCCATTCTGATTATTGTGGTACTCTATTTACAGATCTGAATACTGTTTTTTACCCAAATACTTCAAATTTTAAAAAAATAATTTTTTCATGCGTTTCGTTTGTGGTAGGCCTATTCTCAAATTCCATCATGTTACACCGTCTCTGCAACAATTGTCATGGCATCGTCTACCAGATATTAGAACCGCCCATTCCTTATCTCTTCTCTACGAAATACATAACATATTATCACATAATTATTTGTCTATCGCTTCGTTAGACTCTGATAAACATGAATTAGGCACCTGATCCCATCAGCCTAATAGGCTTACATTTAAATTAGACAAATTGTCCTTTATATCTCTTTCTTAACACTACCTATTATTCACAATCTTATGCAGTTTTACTTGCCAAAACATGAAATTCTCTTCTGTCCTATGTCAAACTGTATCTTTCGGAGGCAAAATGTAGTAATTTTATTAACTAATTAACTAGCGAGACAACTCACTAATAATATTCTTTTAACAATTAACATTTTCTTTTCTTTTATTTAATGAAATTATCTATGCTATGAAAATTCACGGTAGAAACACTGTTGAGGTTAAAATTATGTTGACATTTTTAAAAATCGTATCTGATAATATAAAATAGTCGTTTTCAACCATCCTTCTGTTGTAAAACGTCGTCACACTATTAAAATCTAGCTCTTTCAAAGAGCATGCTTCATCTCCGGGATTGCTCATGGTACTAACCTTTCTAAGAGCATGCTTCATCTTCAGGATTAGTGCTATAAGTACCATGAGAGATCCTGAAGATGAAACATGCTCTTTGAAAGGCCTATATTTTAATAGTGTTTCGACATTTTACAACAGAAGTTAATATAGTTCAGGTGATAATTGTTTTATCAGGTACGAATTTTAAAATTTTAACTTAATGAAATTAATGATAAGATGTATCAATATCTTAAGCTGATATCTTATATATATGAGAGTTAGATTAATTATTTAGATTTTATTATTCTTCTAGTATTTTTATATATATTAGATAGGACCTATTCATAATTTGTGTATATTTTACTACCAGTTGTAATTTTGTCACTAGCTTATACCTGGCGTGAGCCGCTACGCCTAGATAAATGAAATGTGCTTTTATGTTTAGTTAAATAAGTAAAGAGAGAAAAATATATATATATCGTAATTATTTTAGATACCCGTGCTAATTACTCGGCGTTGTCCGGGAATCTATTTATCCCGATCTTCTTGGCATCAATGAGCTGAACGACAAACAAGGTTATTGTGAGATATCCGTAAAAGATAAACATATGCTGTTAGGGACTCGTTTAGATTTTTATTTAAAATATTCTATTCTGTATATATTAATTTGGTGTATTTGCTATGGTTTAGGTAGCGTAAGCCATTTGAGCGTTTACAAAGTGACCTCCTTAGTGTTCAGATGAATTTTTTTTATTCTTAGCTCCGGCCCTATTATAGCCTACGTAGGGTAATTTGTTATATACATTAATTGCTCCAGGAAACTTCTCTAAATGACGGAAAACCCCCATTGAATTCGGTCAAGTATTTTTGAGTCCATAAAGGACAAATATACAGGCAGAAAAACAGATTAACGCTCATTTTTATATAGAAAGAATAACTTTACTGTGTTCATATTCACCACATAACACTTTAGTATTTATATATGTAACAAAAATGGGGGGCACGCCGTAGCGTAGTGGTTAAGGCGCTGAGCTACAAGCCGGAGGATCAAGGGTTCAAATCCCGTTGGGGTCAGGATTTTTAAACTGACCCAAACCCTCTGGCGGCACTATGACCCTGGGGTCGACTCAGCCTCTAACGGAAATGAGTACCAGACGCTTGTTCTGGGGGTAAAGGCGGCCGTCACGCAGGGCTGACAACCCGGCTGACATAAAGTGTCGATTGTCTAGAAAAAGTGGAAGCCTTAACCTCCTACTACCCCAAGGGCCTCCTGAGGCCTGTTGTGGGATCACTTTACACTTTTATATGTAACAATAACACTGACTTGAACTTTGGATACGTTAGAAAATGTAGTTCACTCCAGAAATTTTGGAATGGGAAGACATTGGGAAACAAGAAGACAAATGACAATAATTTCACAAAATGTCTGAGCATTGGCTTAAATAAATAAATAAATAATTCGCAGTCGAGTCTACGACAGGGAAACAACAGCTTCTAGCGCTCGCCACTGAAGATGCCCTCCGCAGTTGAGGAGAAACGTCTGGAAGAAACGCCAGTTATAGACCACGGCCACATAGCCCGGAATCTTTTACTACCATGATTACCGGCCGTGAAAGCCTGCATTCCACTAATAGTATGCTATATTTCTTAAACTAGGAGTATCAATAAATTCAATTTGCTTAGGAATTTGCTTAGTTTTCGCAGTGTTTATGACGACATTTTTGCTTTTTCTCGTGTGTATTTGGCGAAATTTATTCTGTAATAAAATTGAATTTCTTTCTACGCACATGTGCCATATCATTTCCATTTTTTTACATTTTCGTCCTACAATTTCTTGCCTGTTCATTGGTTTTGACATTATTTTAAATAGTGGTTGATATGTCAGTTTTGCAGTGAGTGATGAAGTGTATAATCCACAGCTGTTGTCCCACACCGAGAGTTCTGAATATCCACGAATTACGTTTATATGTACACTACTGTGTTATGAATGCATGAATCAAAACAGACACAGACCTAATTGTCCACAGTTCCCTAATATCGCCTATTCAATCCCTTTACTCGCTTTCACCACTTCGAATAACATTTATGTTATGTTCAGTAAATTCCCAGAAAATATGTCATCCGAAATATTCGTTACAGAAAATATTTATATTTATTTCAAATACCCTGAAATAACTAACTCACTGACACTATCGAACCTGTACTTTAATGGCAGCGTAGACATAATCTCTCCATTCATTCCTGCATTGAGTTAATGTTTTCCAATCATATTCTGTATGACCTACTTCCCTGAAATCATTGTTAATGTTATTCTCCCACCATCCTATCATTAATGCCCCACCCACTGAACATTTTCCTTCTGTTATTCGTACAAGGAATTTCTATGACCCCCTTTTCGTTTCCCATTCGTGCCACATATTCCGCCCATCGCATTATACGAGAAAAACGTCCTTATCCACACTTGGTAATGTAGTTAGTGTTAGGCTATTGGGTATTTACTCATTAATTTGTCTAATAGTTCGACCATAAGAATTTATCCTTCCTAAAAATCCATCTATCATTACCATATATGTGTAACTTTACGTGAAGGAGTAGTTTACAGGCTTAGATTACCCTGAAAGCTATACCGGCACGGCGGGGTAGCATTTCTGCCGAAAGGGTTACTCACGCCGAACAGGTCAAAGGCCATACGCCAGGCGAAAAACGTAGCTTGATCCGAAGAGTGACAATATTTCATAGTAGAAATACAACCATCAGGAAACCCAGACATGGTACACTGGGGTAAAATTTTTCCGGAGGTAAAATAGTCTTCCCTTTGGATTTCCGAGTAGGGATTACTTCAGGGAAACTATGTATGTTCTATTGA
Organism: Diploptera punctata; assembly: GCA_030220185.1. NCBI lineage: Eukaryota > Metazoa > Arthropoda > Insecta > Blattodea > Blaberidae > Diploptera > Diploptera punctata. The sequence continues at coordinate 76,833 of JASPKZ010009066.1, forward strand.
CTATTCTATATTATGTTGTATTCTATTCTAAGGGATTGTATGCCAGGGATGTGTGTACACACATTTCGTATTATGTTAAAGGCATGTAAAAAGATTGTGGTCTCGAGATAACATACTGCAGTGGAATGCAGAGGGCCAGTGGTTCGATTCCTGCGTTCGGGACAGGATCCTGGGTGAGGTTTTGTCGGGCACGATTTTCCTCACCTGTTAAACAAATGTCACCGAAAATCATCCGGCCATCATCATCATCATCATCATCATCATCATCTTTTACCGGTGTGGATAGCAACCTTTCATTTCCCTAGTAAAGCTGCTGCAAAGCATGGCATGGAACATGCTATGATTGAAGTGAAAGACTTGTCCTCGGGCAGAATTACTATGAATGAATGAAATGAATTAAAGCCAGTACACGATAAAACTGCTGAGGCGAGAATATGAAGTATTCTTTTAATGTAATATTATTATCAACCAGATGTTTCATTATTAAAACTTTGATGATGCCTTCTTTTAAACGTATCTTCTATCATTTGTCTTATTTTCCTTTTGAAATACATATCATTTTTGTAATCATTATTTTCGTGTTCTTTTAAAAGAGGGTAAAGCATTGTTAATTTTTTGCGCGATAGTGCGTTTTGTCGTAGTCTACTTACTAGCAATGGCAACCATTATGAAAGTTCAACTTCATACATTTCGGGTTGCCAACCTAAATAACTACGTATACTGTAATATTACATTTACACTCACGTGCGGGAAGTAAAACCACTGCCCTCTATGTATACTACGACAATGTATATACAGAAAATATCCAAACGATAGTGTTAATATACATTATACGAGAGACAAATCACTGCATTTTAAATGAACTGAACGTTATTTGAAACAGTATAAAACGATAAATTCATACTTGCGGCCATGTTATCAACAATTGTCCTCAAGGCCTCCTGCTGTTTTAACTAATAAACATTTCGCAAACTGTTAACGTTAGTCAATTAGTTTATAATGAATGCAAATATTTCCAACAAAGATATTATTTTACTATTATTTATTATTTTGAAAACACCATCGCGCTAAAAAATAATGTACGACGCACGTTTGTGAAGTATTTTACAGAATCTCGGAATTAAAAACCTCTCTATCGCTCGGTTTTAAACATTTTTCCTCGATTCTGTAAAAACCACTTCCCAACCTCGCATCGTAATATACTATTGTCTAACTTAGAGTTATGTTAGCTTTATACGACCAAGAATCTATACTCAATAATCAATCAGCCGATTTTGAAAAATACGACGAGCGAAGGCGATCTTCATTTCGTATGAAACTGATATAGAACGAAAAAGCCGGATGATTATCGTTGACGATGTCTAATGGACGATCTTCGCTGTATAATAACAAGGGCTTAAAGGACTTGCTCGGGGTAGATGTCAACACACTTAAAATTCTGTACTAATAAATGTATAATAAAATTCCTTTGAGGAAGTGTTCAGAATACTGAAAGGCCACAACATTTTTTTCTCCATGATACAACAGCCCTTGGCTTACCAGTAGGCTACTGGCATCACATCCACATGTGTAAATGAGACAGAGATGGAAAATCGTATAGCAAATAGAGAGGTTACATTTGGTCTGCATGTCTGTTTCCTAAAGCTTTGTAACTGGTTTTCTCAACCTGGAGCCCGTTACTTATTGTAGGTACCCAAATTTCTCACAATGATGGGTGGACACCAGTCCACTTACTTATTTACTTACTTACTCACTGGCACTATCGAACCCGTAGGTTCATGGCCGCGCGGACATAAGCTCTCCATATGTCCCTCTCCTGAACTAATGCTTTCCAATCATTCCCTGTATAATCTACTTCCCTCAAATCATAGTTAATGTTGTTCTCCCACCTCATTCTTGGTCTACCAACTGGGCGTTTTTCCTCTGGCTTTCCTACAAGAAGCTTCCATGCACGTCTTTCATTCCCCATACGTGCAACATGTCCTGCCCATCGCAGTCTACGAGACTTAACTGTTCTTATTATATCTGGCTTCCTATACAGACCATGTAGTTCATTGTTATGTAGTCTTCTCCATTCACCTGTCTGTTCATCTCTCTTTGGTCCAAAAATTTTCCTAAGAACTTTATTCTCAAATACTCGTAATCTCCTTTCCTCCCTTAAAGTAAGAGTCCATGTTTCGCCCCATATAATAAAACTGGTAGAATAATAGTATTATATATTTTCAGCTTAACGTTTTTTGAAAGGAGTTGGGACATCAAAAGTCTCTGCAATGCATAATAGCATGCATTTCCAGAATTGACCCTATGTTTAATTTCTTTGTGCATCTCATTCCTATTTGTGATTATTGTTCCTAGGTATTTGAATTCAGCCACTTCCTCAAATTTCCCTCATTTGTCATTAGCTGTCCATTTCCATTATATACTGAATTTCTACTTGTGACCATATATTTAGTTTTATTGATATTTACTTCCAGTCCCAATTTCTTAGTGTTACTCAATAGGGTGTGCGTGTTGACCTTTAGTATCTCCTCGCTATCGGCCAGTAGTACTACATCATCAGCATAAACTAACAGCTTATTAATACCATTCAGTTGTAGGCCTTCCTCATTCTCTAAATAGTTATGGCATGCTCTAGTACAAAATTAAATAGTAGAGGAGATAGTGCATCTCCTTGCTTCAACCCATTCTGGATTTCAAAAGTGTCTGAAAACTGTTTGCCTCAACGCACCCTACTCTTTGAGCCATTTAGACACATCCGTATAAGTCTAACGAACTTTTTAGGAATTCCGAACTCCAGCAGGATACTATATAACTTCTCCCTCTTAATTGAATCATATGCTTTTTTGAAGTCTACATACAGTTGATGTATTCCCATTTCTTTTCTAAAATCTGTCTTATACTAAAAATCTGATCTGTTGTAGACCTGTTTCTTCTAAATGCACATTGATGATCTCCTAGAATGTCGTCAATATAGGGAGTAAGTCTGCTTACTAATATATTTGTTAGAATTTTATACGAAGTTGAAAGTAATGAGATGCCCCTATAGTTGTTGCAATCAGTTTTATCTCCTTTCTTATAAATTGGTACGATAATTGATTCTTTCCATTCAACTGGAAGAGCTTCTTTTCCCCAAATCATACTAAGCAACCAACGTATCTTGTCCATTAATTTTTCTCCCCCTGATTTTATCAGTTCTGCTGGGATCTCATCTGAACCTGATGCTTTATACATCTTCAATTTTTCAGTCGCCATTTCAACCTCTAATGAACTTGGTTCTGCGACTAGCATTTCTGCTGTCTGTAACTTATCCTCCTCAATGTCCTGTTTTGTATGTACATTTAATAGCTGATTAAAGTAACTTTTCCATCTATTTAATATACTCCTGGAATCTGCAATCATATCCCCATTTTCATTCCGAATTATGTTTGTTCTAGCCTGAAACCCTTTCTTCTCTATACTAATTCCCTCATATAATTCTCTTAGGTTCCTATTTTTTGCATTCATTTCAAGATCATTAATCTTCTCTCTCAGATATTCCCTCTTTTTACTCTTTAGTAACTTGGTGGTTTCCCGTCTAACACTACCCAATTGCTCTAAATTTACCTCATTTGGCTCGTGTAACCATTTCATTTTTGCTAGCTTTCTTTTCTTTACAATGTCGGCACATTCCTCATCAAACCATTTCTTGTTTTGTCTCTTTTTTAAACAACCAATGCTTTCTGATGCTGACAATTTAATAGTATCTCTTATAGCCTCCCACTCTTTATTTATATCAGTTTCTTCTTCGTTTGCCACATTGTCATCTGAAGATTCCAGTACTTCAAATCTATTAGGAATTTTGATTTGGTATTCTAGCCGCATTTCATCATTTTTCAAGTTTTTTAATTCATATTTTACAGAATCATCTTTAACGTTTGTTCCTCTCATAAGCGATAGCCGTTGTCTGATTTTCACTCTGACCAGATGATGATCCGAATTGCAGTCTGTCCCTCTAACTGATCTAACATCAATGATGCTACTGTGCCAGCGTTTATCCACTAATACATGATCTATCTGGTTCCGAGTTTCTCCATCTGGGGATGTCCAGGTGTATTTATGAATATCCTTATGCTGAAATGTTGTGCTCTTAACAATGAGATTCTTTGATGTGGCAAATGTGACTAATCTAACCCCGTTGTCATTACTATCTTCATGAAGACTGAATTTGCCTATTGTTGGTTTGAATAAATCTTCCCGCCCCACTTTTGCATTAAAATCTCCTAAGCAATTTTCATATGATATCGTGAAAGGCTATCAAATAAGCATTCTAATTCTTCATAGAACTCATCCTTGATCTTGTCATCTTTATCTTCTGTGGGGGCATGTACATTTACAATATATAAAATCATGTCGTTTACCCTTTAGAATTATGTATGATATCCTATCACTAACAAACTTAATATCTCGGATAGCGGATAGGATCCTCCTTCTGACTAAAAAACCCGTTCCAAATGCAGGTCTTTCTGCACCCCCGTAGTATAATGCAAAACTTCCTGATTCCTGACTACCTTCTCCTGGCCACTTAACTTCTTGTAAAGCGACTATATCCAAGGGCGATTTATCTAATTCCCGCGTTAATATCTCTAGTGCCCCGCTATTGTATAAAGTCCTAACATTCCATGTTTCTAGGAACATGTCCCTGTGTTTGAGCCTTTGGCATGGGTTCCCTGAAGTAGTCCCCGCCCGGAGAACCGAATGGGGGACTATTTGACCTCCGGAAAATTTTACCCCAGTAGAACCCATGTCCGCATTTCTTGACGGTTGTATTTTTACGGTGAAAGATCGTCACTCTTTCGACCAAGGTAAAGAGTCTCGCTTATCACCTTCGACCAGTCCGGCATGGGTAACCCTATCGGCAGCAATGCTACCGCCGGCATAGCTCTCAGGATCATTTAAGCACGCAAGCCACTCCACCACGACAAGGTAAAAGATACCATGGAGGGGGGACACCGGTCCCACACTGACCGAAATTACATGAGAAAATGTATTCCCCTATGGTAGAACCAGGGCATTTTCTGTAGTTCTATACAAAGGGAACATGTCCTAAACCAATGGAGTACGGAGAGGGACCTACAATAAGTTTTGAAAAGTTTTAATCTTATTGAGGGCAAGGACTTCAACTTCATGTGAGCACATTACATCCATTACTTTTACAATGTTCTATTGATAATTGAAAGAATTTCATAGTTTATAAATCATTAATAATAATAGCTTTATTTTAACAATAATAATAGCTTTATTTTACCTGGTAGAGTTAAGGCCTGAAGGCCTTGTCTGCCACTCAACCAGTTCCTATAGAGATAAATGTTTTTTTTTCTATTTTACACATGTTTTAAACCATTAGATATATATATTTTTCTTTTTAGGGATATAACTACTTCTTAATGTTATATTAGACTCAAAACCTATTAATTGCAGAAATTAGGAATCCCTGGCTCTTCCTGTATTAATGTATGGATCAGAATGTTGGACGATCACCAAAAGACAAGAACAAAGATTGGAAGCAGCTGAGATGAGATTTTTAAGAAATGCAGCAGGATATACTCTGCTGTATAAGAAAAGGAATGAAGATATAAGAAAGGAACTAAATATTTACAAACTTACAGACCGAATAATTAAATATAGGAACGACTGGAAAGAACATATTGATAAAATGCAAGAAGAAAGATTTCTAAAATTATTGCTAAATTATAAACCGCACGGAAGAAGAAATGTTGGACGTCCACACAGAAGATGGTCTGAACAATTTTAACAATTCGAGCTTTCATGAAACCGGAACGAGCCAACAGGCTTAACCCCTGGATGATGATGATAGGATTCCCTCGATCTTCTTCTCGGTCTCCCAAGCGATTTCTTATTGTCTGTTGGTAAATTGTCCCTTAACTCATATAAAATTATGTCCGTTGCCCTTCGAGATATATATTGGTTCCATTTGATTTGTGTTCTATCCACCCAATCATTTACAACTTCTTATCTTATCTCTTCTAGTTTTATTCACGATTTTCCATAAAATATTTATTTAATTTGTCCCTAGAATCTTTTTCGATGTAGAAATATCTCCTCTCGCCTGATAAGCATTGTTCGATATTGGGTGTATAACTAAAAAATGCATGCATAGATTTCTGTAAGTCGTCTTCATTTTTCTGTATTATGATTACATCGTCAGCAAATAGAGAATCATTTATGCACACTTTATTTTCTATTCTTATTCCTGGATTCACTAAAACTTTCATTTTATTTAAAATATCGTCTATATATATATATATGAAACAAAGTGTGTGATAAACTACATCCTTTCGTAATCCAGTATTTGTTTTGATTGTATCTGTTCTTTTGAATCCGGTATCTATAATTATATTTGTGTCTTCATATAATTTCTTTATTGTTTCAAAAAGGCACAGCGGGTATCCTTTCATTCGTAATATTTCCCATAATTTTTGTCTGTTTACTCGATCGAAGGCCTTATCCAAATCTATAAATCCTATGTGAGTTTCTAAGTTATGTTCTCTTCTCTTTTATATGAGTTGTTTCAGTGTAAAGACATTGTCTATACATGACCTTCCCTTTCTGAATCCACTTTGATTTTCATTTATTATTTTAGAAAATCAAAGTATAGAACAGGTGTCTAGTTTCAAATATTTGGGCTGTGATGTTGGCTACAATGTGGAAAGAGATATTGACTCCAAAATAAATAAATTTCAGACGGTGTGTGTGTGGAACAATACAGAGAACATTCAAAAATAAAATTAGAAAAGAAACCAAGATAAACATTTATAATGTTATGGCGGTTCCCACAATATTGTATGGATGTGAAACTTGGGCTCCAATGAAAAAACAGAAGGATAGAATACAGACGGCGGAGATGAGGTTCCTAAGACAAGTAAAAGGATGTACAAGATTTGATAGAAGAAAAATGAGGGTATAGGTGAAGAATTGAAAGTACAGCCTTTATCGGATAAGGTCACGAATTACAGACAGAAATGGATTTATCATATGGATGGAATGAGTAAAGAGAGATATCCATTGTTAGCAAGAAATTATCAAGCAAGAGGAAGAAGTGATGTGGAAGACCTAGAAGACGTTGGGCTGATGCATTATGAAGTCGGAACGGGCAATTGCCTAATCCCTGGAGTGATGATGATGATGAACTAAAAAATATATATAGTAAAGTAAAGTGATCCCAGAACAGGCCCGGAGGTCCTTGGGGGTAGTAGGAGGTTAAGGCTCCCACTTTTTCTAGACAATCGGCACTTTATGTCAGCCGGGTGTCAGCCCTGCGTGATGGCCGCCTTTACTCCCAGAACAAGCGTCTGGTACTCATTTCCGTTAGAGGCTGAGTCGACCCCAGGGCCATGGTGCCGCCAGAGGGTTTGGGTCAGTTTAAAAATCCTGACACCAACGGGAAAAAAATGATGGTTATATTATATAGATGCAAAATATCGATTATTACTTCAAGAGAGGAAAAAAAAAAAAAAACATTGAGTATATGGATCAAAGAAAGAAGAGCAAACAGGTTAATGAAGAAAAATACAAAGAATGCTGCATGATCTTTACAGGAAACCAGACATAATTGGAACAGTTAAATCTTGTATATATTGCGATGGCACGTATGGGGAATACAAGACAGCCATATTATCTTTTTGTAGGAAAACCAGAGGAAAACTACCCAGTAAGAAGCACAAGAATGAGATCAAACAAAACAATTAACCATTATTTAAATGAGGGGATAAAGTATGGAAACACTAAAGACAACAGGAGTGGCACATTGAAGTTTGTTGAAATACTATATTTATATTGTCTTCTGTTATTGTTACCAGATATTGGATATCTCCGACTATTTAACTCATGCCCCAAATGGGAGACAACGACCGATCACGTTTCAATGAATCTTGTTTTACAACCAATCACAGCCGTGTTTCGCCTCGATAATTATCGCATTTTGATTACCAATATAAAGACAGATCCTTCTTTGTAATATTCTGAACAGGTCAGAGAATTATTTTGCAGTGACTGACTCTCTAACAAACGCGTTGAATATAGCAAATGATGAACAGATTCCTTCGACCTACACATTTGATAATTGTGTTTTTAAATACTGATTTACTAAGATGTTTCCGAAAAAAATGAATTAATGACCTATAATGTTGGTTTAATATATACAGTTTTATGTATTTATTTTTTCTCCACTAGGGTGCATTCTTAGAATATTGCGAATCTATTTGTCAATAATAGTATGATCAAGTTGCAGTGATGAACAAATGAAAATAACCAAACGTTCCTCATTTGTTTTCAAACATCGCCGTTACATTAAATATGTAATATTTTAAAATAACTATATTTAGATAATGATTTGTGAGTAAATAGCTTAATTTTATTAGTTAAATAGTCCTAAAAAATGCCACTCTTGATTTCAAATCCTCTAGATACATTGGAAATCACTCGTGGCATATTTATGATATTTTTTTCAGTTATTTCTTCCTTTAAATATTTGTGTGGGGTAATCCAATAAGGATTACGGTATCCTATATAAAGTTTGAACTGGGATAAGCAAGGCAGTGTAAGAGGGAGTAAAAGAACAAAAGAAGTCTTTTATTTCACATTACTGCATTAAAACTTTTAAATTTAGTAGCAGAAGATCTCTCTTTAATGGCAGCTGAAAGGCTTGGATTAAGTTCGCAAGTTAATGTGGGACAAACCAGATGATGGGGAGAACTTCTCATTTGTCCCATCCCCTCTCCTCTGATTGGTCTGCATGCTGCTTCTAATGATATCGGTTTATATATCAACTCTGGATTTTAGGATGTAAAAAACTAGAATTAGGTTATTCGAAGCTACATATTCGGGTTTTATAGGCATTTAAATTCCTGATTTAGAAATGTATAGATTTTTTCGAGATAGAATGCCAACCAATAATGATTAGCGTCTAAAAATAGTAATATTAAGTTCTTTAAATTAATGTTTATATTTTAGAGCCATCTAAAACTCTTATAGAGTATTCTTTGGGATGTATCAGTCTGCATAAATGAAAAGAAAAGCAAAAGTTATTGTATCAATAAGTGAATAATTACCTCAGGATATTATACATACATATACATACTCATACATACATACACATATATATATATATAATATATTGAACATAATCGACAAATATTAAGTATTGAATGGGAGATTGAGGTTGAAAATAACCTAAATACGCCATATTAACTAAGTTGAAACTAAACTAATAACATCCAAAGTTATAATATAGAATCGTCTTTAAAATATGTACATATGTATGATATTTATTAGTCATTGGTCGAACACAATATGATTTATTGGTATTTTACAACCGTTTAGAGATGCAATTAAGTTATTAGAAAGGAAAAAACATTCCCTTTAACTTCTAATTATACTTATGAATAAGATGCTTATAAAACAATAGAGATTCCCGAACACCTACATAACACGGGGAACAAAAAAATATTTTTTTCTTGGTGCCTGAAATTTTCACCTGATTCTGGGTATTTCGGCACTGCTGATTCCAAAAAATGTCATCCATTTGTTGCAGCAGCTCTAGTTTGCAAGATATTGATGATACTGCTCTTTATGTACCACGATTGAAATCGATTGTTTGCATAATACTAATTGATTTAATCCAAGTTATATTCATGTTGTTGTTTGCCGTTTGCATATGTAATTTTACAAATTTGACAATTGTTTATCCTTTTTCTAGACTGACATGGCTTCAACACGAAGAAAATGTGTGAATAATCCTGATGTGTTTTGTTTCATCTGTGGGGAGTACACATTCCACTCAACAAAGAAAACCTATAACTGACTTTGTAAGAAGAGCTTATTTGGCCTATTTCAAAGTACAACTGGGAGATCAAGATAAGCCTTGGGCACCTCACATTGTATGTAAAACGTGCACAGAGCATCTACGACAATGGACAAATGGGAAACGGAAATGCTGTTGAAATTGGGGAACCAATGATCTGGCGAGAACAAATTAACCATAGTGATGACTGCTATTTTTGTTCAGTCAATGTAAAGGGCATCAATAGCAAAAACCGGAATAGATGGGTATATCACCAATCTACGCTCCGCAAGACCCCTGTTCCACATTCAGAAGGAGATACCTGTTCAATTTTTACCAGTCTTCCAGAGTCACCAGAAGAAGAGGATGATTCAACTGAAAGCTATTCTGAGGGAAATGACCAGCGATTTCCCAGGAACTTCATCAGTTTCATCCGGTTTTAGTCAAGCGGAACTGAACGACCTCCATAAGGGATCTAAGTCTTCCAAAGAAGTCATCTGAGTTGTTAGCTTCCAGGCTGGCAGAGAAACAATGTCTGTTACCGGGAACAAAGGTCACAGTCTATCGCAAA